>CM060947.1:204419699-204452199 GCA_030765055.1 Mantis religiosa | reverse complement strand
TCACCTTAGCCGCCGAATCCGCCAGTTTATTCCTCCGCAAGCCCACGTGACCAGGAACACATGCACACACCACGCTAACACCAGAAGCGTGTAAAACGTGGAGGCGTCCTGGATACGCTGCACAAGAGGATGGTGATTGTACAGCTCACGAAGGCTGTAAAGTGCGCTGAGGGAATCACTTAGGATAAGGCAATCACCCAACCTTCTGCGACGAATATGTAAACAGGCTCGGTAAATTGCATAGAGTTCTGCATTATAGATGGAAGTGCTGCCATGGAGACCGAATGTAAAGAGTTCGTCTCCATGGACATACGCAAATCCAACACCGTGATGCCGTATTTATCAGCCGTATGATTGAATACGATTTTAACAATGAATAAAATGATAATTAAATTATAATGAGGAAGTAAGGTGAAAGAATTTAAGATAATGAATATTACAGATGGATAAGTTCATGAAACGAAGCAACAGCATTTAAATTCAATTACTAGAATGCGAATAAGTATTTTAACCCAGAGCTATGTAATAAAGTTGCTGGTCTATATGGATGAAAATGTTCCGTCGAAAGGCTGTGGTCACGGGATGGGTCGCTACCTGGGTCATTAGTAGACCGGTCCAAACCTGGCCCAAACCAGTATTTCGGGGAAATGTCCGCGTGGTTGTAGCTCGCTAACTAGAGTTTTTCAGAGAAATCCAGCTGGAGGCGAGGCTATATCTGTTTTGGTAAGGAATATTAGGTTTTAGCGTCGGTCTTCTAGTCTGAGACGTGATACCGTGTAGACGTGTTTTGCCTGCCGGGGACACAAACTTCGGATTGCGCCGAGAAGTACAATCAGTAATGAGAATCTTATTAAGGGAACAAGATCTCCCAGCAGTGAATTAAGCGGCGAAGTATACTTTCAAAACAGTGTTAGTAATTTATTCCATCGTGATAGATTTCAGCAATTCAGTATAGTTTTAACGTGATAGTGGAAATCTAGAGTAACTCGATCTGAACGCGGCGGCAACTCCTGGTGAACTGTGAGCACGAAACGAACTGAATAGTAAAGCTGATACGATGAACTGTGTTGTTTTTATTTCGTCAACCTATCTCACGCATACCCTGTAGATAGCGTGGTCTCAGCTCTAATGACTAGCCAGGGCAAAGAATAGTCAACTCATAGAGCAATCTATCAGGCGACCAGACCACCGGGATCCAGGCTGCTAAGGTCACATCCAGAGTGGCTGATACCCGAGACAGAGTATCAGCAGACGTAGCGGGGGAGGTAAAAGGCTACAAACTTGGCGAACTAACGTGGCGCTTCGAGAGACGAAAAGCAACCAGCATCAGGATCGTCGGAAGCTCCAGCAGAAAACCAAAGGTACTGAGTGTAACATTTTAGTGTTGTTGTCGTTGTTGCAATGAACTGATGGAAAGTATTTTAAGAAACGGAAAGGTGAAAGGTCGGTCAAATTCACAAAGCATGGACGTGCAGGGGAGTACTATACAAATTGCTAAAGAGAAAGTAGCAGAAATAGGAGAAAGTGCTCAGAAGATACAGAATAGATTAGAAAAGACAATGGAAAGTAATAATGCTCAGGGTCTAGAAAATAACGTAGGAAGGGATACAGAATGTAGTAGTAACAATCAAATTGTACAGGTTAGTGTAGCTAAGGAAACAACTAATAATAGCCAGGGAGTAGATGTAAATGACTCAGATACGAATATGAGTATGGTAGCCATGATGAAAGCGATAATGGAGCGGTTAGAAAGTAATAACCTTGAATTAAGTCAGAAATTAGAAAGTACTAACCAGAAACTAGAAAGTAATATTCAGAAATTAGAAAGTACTAGTCAAAAATTAGAGGCAGGACAGCACGATTTGGTTAGGAAGCTCGAAAGTCAGCAGAAAGCATTAGAAACCTTTCAAGCAGAGGTTAGAGCGGAAATCAATCAAGTTAGAACTGAAGTACGGGGGGAAATAGAAAGTATAAGAATCGAAGTTTGTAATCAAGTAAGTGAGAAGTCAGCAGAGAATACAAGAAATTACGAGAGGACGTAGCAAAGCAATTTGAAAAAGAGAGGGAAATAGTTAGCAAGGAATTAGACCAAATTAGAGAAACGGCTAGCAAAGAATCAGGGTAAAATAGAAGTAGATTAGAACAAGCAGAAAGGGAAATTAGAAGGCAAGGTAGGGGTGTAGACGAAATAAATGAACAAATAAAAGAGGTAGCTACAGAAATTAATGGAATGAAGGAAACATTAGAAAATTTGAGGTTGTGTGTAACTGAACCTAATTCTAATGCTAGTCAGATAAGTGAAAGCTCTGCACGAAACGAAGCGAGACTAAGTGCCTCAGCCAACATTTCGATGCTTAATATGGGTCCAAGTACCTCCAGTTATGAACCCAGAGGTAATAATGTACATGTTGAAAGGAGTGGTGGTCAAATTCAATGGCCAAACCACATCTTAAATGAAATTGTGCCACCTGTGTTTGAACATGAGGATTCTGATAATCCTAAGGATTTTATGAGGAGTCTGCATGAATATTTTTCTGTAAAGTGTATTCCTGAACAGTATTGCATGACAATTGTTAGGAAATGCCTTAAGGGAAATGCAGCTAACTGGTTAGAGGTATCAATGGGAAACGATAATAACTTCAGGACCTTTGAAAGGTTATTTATGAACAGATACTGGGGACATAACAGGCAGTCTAGCATAAGATTAGAACTGAGTAGTGGAAAGTATGACCCAAGAACTGATCAGTCGATGGTTAATTATTTCACGAAACTTGCTAGGAAATCTAAAATGCTGGATCCAGCCATGAGTGAGCAAGAATTAATCGTCATTATCACGCCACACTTCCCAGAGGCACTCCAGAACTATTTAATTATAGCTAAACCCGCAAACGTCGCCACCATGATCGATTTGCTGTTGGCATTGGAGACAAACAAATCAAAGAGTAAAAATGAAAGTTTCGCTAGGCCTGGAGCGAGCAACGAAAGGGAAATTTCAAATAATTTCGGGCAAGGGGCACATATCAATTACAATCAAAACCAGGATGTCCGAGATAGATACCGAGGTCCCGCACCCAGAGGAGGAAATTCGCAGTGGGAGAACCGAGGCCGAAATAATTTTGACCGCAACCAGAGGAACCGCAACGGGCACGACCGAAACAGAAATGTACAAGTAAATTACGTAAACGCGGCGAGACATGAAAGGAACCGAGGAGGATGGAACGGGAGAAAAAGAAGACATTCAGGAAATGACTACTGGAAAGTCGACAATATACCAGAAGTTAGGCCGAGGTCACCCAGGCAGGGAGAACGGAGCACGGGAAATGGTTACTGGAGGGTCGACAACATTCCAGAATTTAGGCCAAAGTCGCCGCAGCACGGAGAAAGGAGCAGGAGCGGTAGAAATTCGCCGATAAATGCAGAAAGGGCCGAAGCCCTACAAGTAACCAGGCAAGTGTTCGAAAACCGCGGCCATCCTTCTCAGGAAGCAAAGTTGGAAGGAAAGAATGCAACAAGAACTGGAGCTTACAGCAAAACTCAGGGAAACTATGTACCCAGTCAAACGCGCCTTCAGTGAAGACTGGGAGGAAACTATGTGAACCGTATGCGAAAAATAAGATCGTCAGAGGGCAAATGATGTTACAGAAGGAAACCAATCTGAGGAACAGAAGTGAAGACAGTGACAAAGTGTTCGAACCACCACGAATAGTAGTTGCCATTAACGGAATTCCGGACACTGCAATAATAGACACTGGAGCTAACAGTACAGTGTGCTCACAAAAGTTTTATGAAGAACTAATCAACCGGGGTTTGAAGATAATGTCTTTATCAGTAAGCGGTATATTTTGTTCACTAGCTGTAGGGAAGAGGAAAGAAAGAGTGAAATTTCAAGTCATGCTCAACGTAGAAATAAATGTTAGAATTATTGAGGTTTTGTTCCTGGTCGTACCCAGACTCGTTACCGACATAATTATAGGATGTGATTGCCTGTATGAATGGAAAGCCATTGTTAATTTCGAGAATAGATTTGTCAAGTTAGAAACAGGGCAAGAAACAGTAGTGGTGCCATTTGTCGACGATAGCGGTTCAGAGGAAGTTGTACGAGATGAACGTGAAGATGAAATCCGGGGAGACGTATTCCTTGTTGAGTACATAAAAATTGGAGCAATGGAGCTTGGCGAAATAAACGTCGAAGAATATGCTGCCGAATCGAGTAACAATGAGATGTATGATGAAGATGTTGGAACGATGAGGGAATATGTGGAAGCTGAACCCCGAGAAAATCCCGACAGGAATTGGAATTATGAGACTACCAATTTGTACCGCAAGGCGGAAAACTACGAAAACTTGGAAGATTTGTTCAGAGAAAAAGTCAGTGAGGCTAACTACCTGAATACAGCGCAGAAAGAAGAATTATTTAGAATTTTAGTACGACACCAGGAGGTATTTTCGGATAAACCAGGAAGATGCACGAAATATATTCACTCTTTCGAAATGACGCCCATAGAGCCGTTTACACATAAAGCGAGACCCATAACTTCCGCTATTCGGGAAGAAGTCGATAAAGTGATAGAAGACATGCTAGAAGACGGGGTTATCGAAATTTCAGACTCCATATACGTGAACCCCCTGTGCATAGTAAGCAAAGCTAGTGGGAAAATTAGACTAACACTAGACGCAAGAAAGCTAAACAAGCATTGTAAACCAGACAGATTTAGACCCGAGAGCGTGGATGCAACGTTGAGCAAGTTGCACAAAGGAAAATTCTTCTCTACCTTAGATCTGACCGCCTCCTTCCGGCAGATGCCACTTAAGAGAGAATTGAGGAAATTTGCTGCATTTTTACATTCTGGAATTCTTTACCAGTTTACCGTCTGCGCATTTGGAATGAACACAAGCGGAGGCGCATTGTTGAGAGAATTGTATGCTATTTTTGGAGAAACCATAAAGAAATTCGTGGCTCAATATGTGGACGACTTTGTCATATTTTCGTCAGAAATTGGTGAACATCTGAAGCACCTTGATTACGTTTTAAACCGGTTAAAAGCTGCCAACATGACAATTAAACCAAGTAAAACTGCCTTCTTCGTCAAACAAACCGAGTTCCTAGGATATGTCATCTCCCAGGAAGGTATTAGACCAAATCCGGAACGGATAGACAGCATAAATAAAATTCCGGCTCCGAAGAATATAAAGCAGTTACGTCGATTCCTCGGAATCCTCAATTATCAATCCAGATTCATTCTCGACTTCGCAACTGTCGTAGCCCCTTTGAGACAGTTGTTGAAGAAAGATGAAAAATGGCGATGGACGCAGGATGCAGAAGAGGCCTTTCTGAGTGTTAAAAGATTATTCGCAGCTTCCTATTTTGCTGGAAAAACCCCGGGAAAATCTGCCGTTCATTATTTTCACAGACGCGTCGGGATTGGGATACGGAGCGATAATGACCCAAAGGGATGAAGATGGAACGGACCACTTAATAGCAGTAGCCTCCAGAGGAATATCCAAAATTGAAGCACGAGTGTGCACGACTGAGAAAGAAATAGCTGCGATTTATTTTGCCTTGGTGAAATTCCGACAATATGTTTACAACAACCCCATCATTGTGTATACCGATCATGTGAGTCTGGCTTTTATGAACTCTTGCAAGCTAACCAGTACAAGAATATCGAGATACGTGCACGAGATTACGTCACACCAAATAGAAATCCGTCATGTTCCGGGGAGACATAATATCTTCAGCGACCTGCTATCCAGAATGAAGACAAACTACCCAATACCAGACACGATCGACGACCACAAACACGATGTCACGATCTTGTACCTAGACACAATGGAAGGAAGATCACTCACGAAAGAATTGAGAAACTTGGCGAAGCTCCAGGAAGAAGACGAAGAATTGCAGAAACTTCGAGAAAAGGCGTCACCGATCACAGCAGAATTAAAGGAGAACATTGGAATATACAACGGAAAAATTTACAAGTTCCACGGACGGACAGAACCGAAGTGGAAAGTCATGATTCCGAGATGGATCGAAAACCGGTTAATTACCGCATATCACAAAGCCTTAGCACATACCGGCAGTGAGAAACTAAATTTGGTAATAAGTGAACACTGCTACATAAAACACTTAGCCAGAAAATTACGGAAAATATGTTCAACTTGCGACATGTGCCAACGAGCGAAACCATTCAATGTGAAATTCGATACAGAACCTCAAGCGATTTTAAGAGATGAAAAGAATGCGCTAGTCACAGTGGACGCTCACGGAGAATTACCTCGAGGTCAATTTGGGTGCCGATACATTTTTGTACTTCATGATGTCTTCACCAAATATGTAAAAATATACCCCGTAAGAAACATAAACAGCAGGACTTGTGTAGGGAAGATAGTGAATGATTATATGCCGAAATACGGACCAGTAAAAGCGTTCTTGTCTGATAATGCGACCGTCCATCGGAGTAAATGCTTTAAAGGAACCCTCACAGATCACGGAATAAAATTATATTATTGCTCATCCTATTTTCCATCAGGAAACCCGACGGAACGAGTACTACGCGATTTTGGGATCTATTTCAGGATACTGACACATAAGAATCACAAAGATTGGGTAAGATACTGTCCAGTCATTGAAAAGATAATAAATAACACCATTAATGTGACTACAGGATTTGCACCCGTAACACTTATGTTAAACGAAGAACCCGAGCCCATCTTTAAGGAAATTGAAAAAAAAAGTAAGTATTGAATATGAAACCCTAAGCGAAGAACAAAGAGCTAAATTAGCTTTCGACAGAATAAAGGAGAAGGCCGAAAAGAGGAAATCGAAGAGAAAACGAAGAAGGCACAAATGGAACCCAGATATAGGTGATCTAGTATTAACTAAAGATCACAAGTTGTCCTGCGCCTTGAAGAACAGAAACAAGCGCATGGAGTTACTATATAAAGGTCCTGGGGAAATTATTCAAAAATTTGGGGAACATACATTTGAAATAGTAGATGCGGTAAATAGAAAACTCATGGGTAGGTGGCACAAACAACTTCTCCGTCCGTACCGGACATAAATAATCATGCAGAGGCATATAGGATAAGGTATAGATGAAAATGTATACAACTCAATTAATGAAAATGAATTCAGACGAACAAATATATATAATCTTAATGGTATCCAATCACAAAATATCGAAATTGTTAAAAAAAAAAACTTGTGGTGATAAGTACTTTTAAGACTTTAAAGTGAAGTGGAAGTGCAGTGAATCCTATGAAAATAACCAACTCAAAGCAACAAAACTGAGTACCAAAACAATTTACAAATCCAAGAAGGTGCAAGGACTTTTGGCAAATTACACCTTTATATAGAATCAGAAGACAAACAGATTTTGTAAACTAGCTTAAGTTTTACGTAGTTCATAACTAATACGATGTAAACGTTCGTTGTATGACGCAAGAAAATGTAAAACTTTCAGAAGTGGAGCGTATATAGCGTATGATAAACTAATATGTATTGGATTATTTCAGATGTTTATAATGTGAAGTGCTGAAAACAAAAAGAAATTATGTACTAGTATTATAAATTTTGTCACAATGATTGTATGTAACGCAGCTGAAATGCAAAGAAAATTGTAAAGTGAACCAGAGTTGCCGACGTGTGGAGTTGTTGATAATAATAGTAATGTTATTCGGGCAAGGACGTTCCATTCTTAAATTATGGGATAATTAAATAATGAAACGGGGGCAGTTTGATGCCGTATTTATCAGCCGTATGATTGAATACGATTTTAACAATGAATAAAATGATAATTAAATTATAATGAGGAAGTAAGGTGAAAGAATTTAAGATAATGAATATTACAGATGGATAAGTTCATGAAACGAAGCAACAGCATTTAAATTCAATTACTAGAATGCGAATAAGTATTTTAACCCAGAGCTATGTAATAAAGTTGCTGGTCTATATGGATGAAAATGTTCCGTCGAAAGGCTATGGTCACGGGATGGGTCGCTACCTGGGTCATTAGTAGACCGGTCCAAACCTGGCCCAAACCAGTATTTCGGGGAAATGTCCGCGTGGTTGTAGCTCGCTAACTAGAGTTTTTCAGAGAAATCCAGCTGGAGGCGAGGCTATATCTGTTTTGGTAAGGAATATTAGGTTTTAGCGTCGGTCTTCTAGTCTGAGACGTGATACCGTGTAGACGTGTTTTGCCTGCCGGGGACACAAACGTCGGATTGCGCCGAGAAGTACAATCAGTAATGAGAATCTTATTAAGGGAACAAGATCTCCCAGCAGTGAATTAAGCGGCGAAGTATACTTTCAAAACAGTGTTAGTAATTTATTCCATCGTGATAGATTTCAGCAATTCAGTATAGTTTTAACGTGATAGTGGAAATCTAGAGTAACTCGATCTGAACGCGGCGGCAACTCCTGGTGAACTGTGAGCACGAAACGAACTGAATAGTAAAGCTGATACGATGAACTGTGTTGTTTTTATTTCGTCAACCTATCTCACGCATACCCTGTAGATAGCGTGGTCTCAGCTCTAATGACTAGCCAGGGCAAAGAATAGTCAACTCATAGAGCAATCTACTAGGCGACCAGACCACCGGGATCCAGGCTGCTAAGGTCACATCCAGAGTGGCTGATACCCGAGACAGAGTATCAGCAGACGTAGCGGGGGAGGTAAAAGGCTACAACCGGTAGAGCTTTTCCATCCGTCGGTATAAATTAAAATATGGTTTTGATTGCCCGAAAAAAGTTCTAAAAATAAAAACAACTATGGATACTACACGTGGGCATCGTAGACTTCCGGTACACTGTCATTCCAAGATCTACAGGGGTTGCTGCACAAAACCAAAGAGGATATACTCGTTCGCCCCTAGGAAATATCCTAGGAATCTCGAGTGCATGCCTCCTAAGAAGCTCCCGGAAGCGAAAACCTGACGACTTTGGACTAAGACGTGCGTTTCTATAATGTACGTCGATTAAGGTGTCAAAAAAGGTGCAAACGTCGCATACCAAGGCATACTATTTAACCCCCAGGCGTAATTGCCCAGCAAAACTTCCCGCCGACATTGCAGAGGAGGCTCTGCGGCTTCAGCGTAGAGACTCACAACTGGGCTAGCTGGAAATGCCCCAATAGCTAGGCGAAGGCCACCATATTATAACATTCGTGGTAAAAATGTAACATATATGGAATTTCAACTTCTCAAGGATGATAACATGAGCGCAAAGTGAATAAAAATACTATCGCAGGAAACAAATTTTCATTTCTCCACAACGTAGATACTAAGCAGACAAAGTGTTGCTTTCACCCAAAAAATCAGTGCCTATATTTTCTGGAAATATAAGTTTTGAGTTTCCCGAGTATAGAGAAATGCATTTTAAGATAAAAGTCCCATGTACGCGCGTGGGTCAGCGTGCATGTGAACAGTAGAACTCAAAAACCAAAATAAATCTCCCCGCAGGAGATTCCCCTTTTCCGGAATATTTGCGAAAGTTTTTATTTTCTCAAAGTGGCTCTAACTATTGTAAATCAAATACCATATGATTTTAGATATTCTCATGCCAAGTGAAATGAATATCTTGAATTTTCTAGAAATGTCCTGAGAAGGCCTCTTCATTCGGGATGACTATATAACTAATACACGATTAAAAATAGACAAAATCTTGTTAAACAAAAATATAGAGCTCGGTAAAACACACAACTTATGTCTGATACACTTTTATGCAGTGAACTATTTGGGGGTTACTCCTTGTTGATTGTCTGAATTATCCAGTAGTTATACTTTTCTCAGATGGTGAGTGTTTTTCATTTTTTTCTCTTGGTCATGCAAAGAAAAGGAATTTCATAGCCATCAGATAACAACCAGTTCTTTAGTGATTTGTGCACATTTAAAGTCTAATGTTACACCTACAAGAAAATTAGCAATAAGATAATAATTTCTCAAAGCTTTACTTCGAATAATATGAAGTATAGGAATAAGCCTGTACAAGAATAGTTTGTACAAGAGTAAAGAAAGTCAGTGAGTGCAATACATTTATTTTCCAAATGTTTTGTCTTTCTATTTTGTAGATAATTATAAACATGTGGCCATCGTTTCCAAGAAGAAGCTGCATGATAATGTACACCCCTGTGGCGATATATAAAAGCATTAAAGCCATCTTCTTTGTAGAGGGCGGTTTCCTGCTACACGAGCGGAAGTGATGTTTTTTTGTTTCGATAGGGACTACTTTCTCCGAAGGAGTTTTCCCCTGACTTTGTAATATGTCAGTAACTCCGCGAACAGATGTGAAAAACTGCAGTAGCATTTTAATGGCTAATTAAAAACCAATTGAATCATCCTTCTGCTTAGTTTATTCACCTTTGTGACGTCAACACAACGCTCTTACAAACAATTCAGCAGCGAAAGAGGTTTTGGGGTTAAAACATCACACTTCCGAAGAAAATTATAAAATATTGGATTGACCCATAATCCTGGAGTTTGTAAAGTGAAAGTTTTGCATAAAAATAGAACGTTTTAGCAGTGCGTTTTATTTATACGATAGAGAATTAAAATAAAATGTTTACCTTTTGTATACTTATATACTTATATTTGTTCTTTTCAGATCAATAAAATGGAGTTCCAAGTCGACACCGGTTATATAAAAGTATGAAAAATTAATCCACAATTAAGGAGGCTTAAGAACTACCATATAACTATTTTAATATGTGGTATTGTAATCCAATCTTTAGAGACATTTTTGAAAAAAAAAAATTATTAAGGAAAATATGTCCTTGGAGGGTGGAATTCCATTAAAAATATTTGTATAGCTTCCTTGACTGATGCTAGACTGAAATACGAATTTTGACATTTATCTGGCTTTTCATTTTAAAATTATGCTCTCTCTCTCTCTCTCTCTCTCTCTCTCTCTCTCTCTCTCTCTCTCTCTCTCTCTATATATATATATATATATGCAGCATAATTTCAAAATGAAAAGCCAGATAAATTTCAAAATTCGTATTTCAGTCTTGCATCAGTCAAGGATGCTATACATATATATGTATATTTGTGTGTATATACATATACATATATACATATCACACGCACATACACACGTGGACACAGATCTTTTCTTTTGGTTCAGTGAACATCAAAACGTATACTTCAAGTGAAATCTTAATTTCGAGTTTTTGGATGGAAGGCAATACTCTCATCCTGTACTGTTAGCTGCTTTTAGAGAACGTAATTTCAAGAGAGTCATAAAGCGGTCTCTAACCCGAGTGTCTTCCGGCACCTTCATACAGCTTTGAGAGTTTCCGACGGGTTAAATTATAATCTGCTTCTATTAATAAATTACTACTTGCGAATAAGAAGTTCTGTCCTGATCGGGGTTTCCGCCGGAAAGATCTTCCTGTCCTATCTGCACAGCGGCGTCATTAACTCCCCAAATCCGACTACCCTTAAGAAACCAAGGTGGAGGGAAATGGCACCGAGTAACAGAGGATCTCTGGTAAAGTAAAACAACTCAAATATGTGTTTCAGTTTTCTTCGCATTTGTTGAAAATCCACTGGTTTTTGGTATTTTCCATTAACTGTTACATTTTAAGTAAAGCTAGAAATTAATTGTTTCGCTTTATAAGCGGAGAATCAGAAGGCCATTTTGGGAAAACTGACAAAAATTAGCTAAGGTAGTTAACATACCTGATAGTAAATGTCCAGTGACAGTTTCGTTCACTCATATCCCAATTAATATTCTAAGTTGCTATAACAACCTCTTGGCTGCTTCCCCTCCTCGCTGTTTCCTCTTTCCTCTTCACTTCTACATATTGTCACAGCAACAGGAATAAAAGTTGCGGCACAAATAAGAAAACAGTCGGCGGATTAAGTTTCATGGCCTTGCTAAGCAGTTAATGATAGCGCGGCTATTGTAAACAAGCGCCGACAAGCAAAAGATAACTGAGGTAAAGGACTTGCCGGCATAGATTAAGTTACGCTTCTGTAATGTGATGGAATATTTGATTTCTTTATTCTTCCGGAAATTTTTGGACTGATAGAGGTTGTTCGGGTTCTGGTTTATATTAGAAAAATGTAAAATTACGAATTAGGTATTTAAGGACGTGACGGCTCGCAAAGTTAGTTGTAAAACAGTGAGTTGTGAAACAGTGTCGTGAAATGAGAGACAGCCAGCTGTGTTGTCGTAACGAGAGCTAAGGATGTAATCTACTATCACTGTTTGTTATTGTGATCTAGCTTGGTAGACTGATGGTGTATGTAACATAATGCTGCTGTAATCTATAAGAATATTTCTACGAAAATAAAGGAGATTTTTAATTTCTGCAACTCGGCCTTTTAATTCTACTAACCCACAAAGTCACAATATTGAGAACTTTATTTGCAATACTTTTGATGTCATTTCCAATATCTCCGTCACTGATGACCCTGCTGCCAGCTGCTACAATAGTGAGCTATACGGTCTTTCAGAGTATGAATCTTAACAATAGAAGTTGTAACCACTGAAGAAGTAACATCTGAAGTATAAATAAATTGTGGGGTTTGAAATAACTGTCTCCGTAATAGCAATAAGTGTAGTTTGCCATGAATCGTAGAAATGCTAAGCCTTTTTGTCAACAGAAGTTCTGTCTACTTTATGGCTAGCGTATCAAAGTTCCTAGTCATACGTTGCCAAATATTAAGCTTACTATGCAAACATTTAGTGATTGACTTGCTAAATTCTAAAAATTCTTTTTCTTTTCTAATTTTTAGAACTGGCAGTGAGCAATTTTATGTAATTCTTTAATGTTTTTATTAAAGTATGTATTCCTATTCTTCTGCTGGCTACTCTTGGAAGAGTATGCTCTGTATGCTCTGTAGCACAGAAAACAGTGTCACAAAAGAGAAGCGTTGCATTTATAGATACGAGGGCAGATCAACAAAGAATGAGATTGACATTTTCCTGTAGCTTCCGTGATAGTTTCATATCTGTAACATAAATATTTGAAAAGAGCGGTGTTTTTTGTATAATGTCGGTAGACGGCAGCACTCTTGATTGGTAGGTTCGTAGTAAATGCTCTATTTTGTAGCCCCTACATGCATTTCGCATACCAGAAATGGAGGTGACGCGAGAGGAGCAGTACAGCACAATCAAATTCTGTTTTCGTTTAAACCATACAGCCACCGTAACTTATGAAAAGCTGAAGCAAGCGTACAGTGAAGATGCACAACCTCATGCAACAGTGTTTAGATGGTTTAAGGACTTGTCAGTGTTAAGCAAGGTGGGCCTGGTGTTTCGGCTTCTGCTGTAACTGAAGTCAACATCGACACAGCTGCTGTGATCGTCCGAGAGGATCGGCATATAACATTACGTAACCTCAGTGAAGTGTTGAGAATTTCATATGGCGGTGTGTTTACAATTATGCACGACCATCTCCATATGACCGGAGTTCGTGCTCGTTGGGTGCCACGTCTATTGAATCCCTAACAAAAGGCTGTGCGGATGGAAACAAGCCATGTGGTGCTGCGGTTCTTTGCTGATGGAGGCGATGCATTTTTTAAATCGATTATCACCGGTGATGAGTCATGGCTGCATCAATATGATCCTGAAGGAAAACAAGCCAGCACAGTGTGGAAATTGCCAGGATCTCCAAAACCAGATAAAGCAAAAGTTGTTCCATCTGCAGGGAAAGTGATGGTGATCACATTGTTTGACTGTAATGGAATGATTAACTAGCATGCAGTTCCCCCTCACACTACTGTTACAGCAGCACACTACACGTCAGTATTGGCTACACTGAGGAAGCACATTGCAAAGAAACGACCAGAGCTTTCTCGGACTAAGTGGCGCCTTCATCATGACAATGCACGGCCTCACTTCGCAAATCAAGTCATGCAGTTTCTGGCTCCATTCCACGTTACCTGTGTACTACATCCACCTTACAGCCCCGATCTTGCACCCTGTGAAATTTTTATTCCCATCACTAAAGGTAAAGCTTACGGGTATTCGATTTGAGAACTCTGAAGCAGTGCTCAAGAAAAGTTAGGCGATTCTCAAGGACCTGAAAAAGAATGGTCTGCAGCACGTGTTCAAGGATTGGCAGAGACGCTATAAAAGGTACATTGAAGTAGGAGGGGACTACTTTGAAAAGGATCATGTAAACATTGAATTGCAGTAATAAACATCTGTGAAAAAGTCTCAGTCTCAATCTCAGTCTTTGTTTATCAGCCCTCGTATAAAGGGAATAGACAAAGACTAGTAAAATGTTAAAGAAGTGCATTCTATATGCTGGCCTTAATATTCCACAATCTCTCTCTACACTCGTAAGAAACGAGTAAGTAGGTATCAACTGGAATTTAAAAAAATGACAAATTAGTGAATCATTCGGAACACTAATAATGCGTACATCTCGTTAGAAATTAATAAATGAGAGATTTTGAAATAAATTGTGTGCTATAAAGCGATTTAAATATTTTGTGTAGTACACATTCTCATATCACTTAACATTTACCAATTATACAAGTTATACAAAATTTCTTTCAAATGAAGAGTATTCGTATTCCATTGGCCGTTCCTAAAAATTAAAGATGTACATCTTATTTCTATAAAAAATATATAAACGGCATAAACACGAGGTATTTTAATCGAAATCTTTGGAACAATTTTTAACAAAATCGAAAATTTAAAAAAGTATCTTCCATGTAAAATTTAATTTCGGATGCGGGAATTTTCTTAAAAATCTTTGCGTCGTATCTAAAGAAGTTACTTAACTGAAATACCTACCAAGTATGCCATTTACCTATATCTTTCATATTTGAGTAATGGTGTTCAGAGACACACACTCACAAACGAGGACGCGGACCTTTGTCTAAAACACTCTCCCGCTCAGGTGGGCGCAGAAAATGTTTCCGATGAAATCTCACTATCGAACTTTTTTAAAGAAATTCAACAGCTTCTGTACATTACTAATCAACAGAGAAGTAATAAGAGGTTAGAATTGCTACTAAAATATCGATATTGTAGTGACACCACAAACTATGCCATTAAGATGCGAATTGTATAGATCATGCCTAGGAATGTTAGTCCATCTTACCTAACGTTGGTGGCAAATGAGTTGCATATCTATTAGAGCAACAAAACAAACTAAAACATTTGAACAATCTTATGGGCTTCACAGCACCACAGAATGTGTTTACAGAAATATCCTTCCTTTTTATATTATTCTTATGCAAAGTAAAGTGTTGTTTTGGTCCAACCGGTATAAGATTTCGAAGAAAACTTGTCGGTAAGCATTAGATTTGCTTGAAATCAGTGTAAAATTAAAGTCCTTTCGTACAAACTAGGTTCATTATTCTAACGTTTCAAGATTATAATCAGCTTTAATAACTTTTTAACACATTTCGAACTATGTTGAAAGCAGTAAAAATATCGTATAAGGACAATTTGCAATGCCTGCCTTTGCAAACCCCAGCATGCGAGTAGCTGAAAAAGAGCCAGGAAAATTTACTGACACATCTCAAGTAATCTGTGTGAGGAGAACTAATAATAATTCAAAAGCTATAGGAATATCTACAAAAAGTATGAAAATATATATTATCTAGCGTTCTCCCACAGAGTAAAAGTATCTGGAATTTTCATTTATTGTTTAATTGATTTTTAAGGTGCTCATTGCACATACTAACAATACGAATTTTTACATAATTTAAATTTTAAAGTAAAACTCGAAGTACTGCACTCATATGACTTTCTATTGAAAAAACTTCAAACAAGATCGTTCTTCTACATATTTATCAAATTAACATATTGCAGAAATTGACTTAATGTGAATTCCTTTGTACATTCCGAGGGAATAAGGAAACATAGTTCCTAGGCTTAAGGTGTTAATAAAATATTTTTAGATCTAATAGCTGTGTCATGGCTTTCAAATTCCAGCCTCTTTAGAAGGTCAAGAGATAAAAAAGGAATACTAACTTTTTGTTTGATAAAAGTATATATATTTTTTAACATGCAAACCAATAACTATGAAAATTACGGAAGCAGCCAACTTCGCAAAACAGAAATATTCATATGCTAAGTGATTTAATCAGACATTTTTTAAATTTTACATCCTCGAACGTTAAGTCATATCGGACGGTGAATGCAATGGGTGAAGTTATGCTCAAGTGAGCTCAGGGTCCATGGAGCTTAGAGCTACCCGACATTCGTCTTTAGGGATAAGAGAAAACCCCGGAGAAACCTTATCCAGGTAACCCACCCTGACCGAGATTCGAACTCAGGACCTCTTGAACGTGAGGTAGACACACTGCCATCTATGCTACCGAGGTGGGCAGTGATTTAATCAGATCTACCTATTTTATGCACTACAATTTGCTGTATCTATTATACCCGTTATGAAAAGTCATTCAGAATGAACTGAATTTCAGAGGTTACTCCCACAAAATTCAATATACACGTTTCATTTAGCAGCAAAACTCTTAAACTTGAGGTAAATTAATAAAAATTGTTAGAGTCAAATTTGAGAAAAGGGTAGCTTTGTGGCGGACTGCTTTTCTAAAACATCTGTGGCGTATCCTTCGAAGATATTGTTTGGTATTCAACCGAAGTTCCATAGACAGACGAGGAAGAGAGAGAAAGGAAGAGGGAGAGAAGGTACGCCTTTTTATACAAAGTACTCCTTTTAATACAGGTTGTCGCAAAACGTGTATTACCAGTAAAATTTCGGTATCAAATTTTTAGGTGAAATACAACACCTCCTCTAATTCCTGTAAGTAAGTAGTCCAGAAAGTAGAAAGTAGTAATTATAGATTTTTCACACTCCTTTTGTAATCTTTCTAGCACTTAGATAACTTCTATCAGTGCGTAACGACTCATACTTACTTCAGATATATTTCAGAGACATTAGAATATTTTTTCCACGTGGAGTAAATCACGTTAGAGGAGCTGGTTTCACTTTACTGCTGTGAACACATTAGTTGCGATGTCAGTCTAATTATAAAATGGACTATACATGGGGCAGTAGTCGCACGTTGAGAAGGGGCAGTGTCCTCTAGAGAGAGCTGGTCCAAGTGTACCTCACAGCGTCTAGAAGTAATAATTATTTTTAGTTACCTACCGTCGCCGACTTGTCTTCCTTCTGTTTGTGGATAAAAACGGACGTGGAAATTTAGTGTGACGTGTCCAACAGGTGTAGGGGGGAGCTCATTTCGTGAAGTGGAAGAAACATCGCTGTCTATGTGAGCCAGGTATTTCTTTGTGAATCCCCGACTTCGCTCACCTCCATTTCACGTAGCAACCATTATGCTTGTCATCATCCTCCATTTATAAAAATTACCTTTATTATTTCCAACCAGCTTCGAATTCTTGCATCTCATCTGCATCTTTACAATAGTTATCACTCTGCACCGTATTTAGGATTTTGTTGTAACTCATTACTGCTCACATTCCTGTCAGAACGATCTCCATAGTGTAACGGGTAGCATGCCTAACTAATAATCCCAGCTGTCAGCTTTGAATTTCGATTGGCATAAGTTCCTGGACAAAGTGTTTTAACATATTGTCGTGGAAGATTTATCTATTTGGACCCCAGCCTCATTTAATCTCTCGTTTTTGCTTTCTATATATATCTTGTATAAGCGTATGATGTTAATATTAGTGAAGTAAATAATATTTTAAATGACAGTATTGTGTATCAGGAATTTTAAGCAGGTCTGAATATAATTACCACAATAAACCCTTGTTCATATTAAAGCATCTTTAAAAAGTACTAAATTTGCCTATTAGTTTAAAAATCTTAAATCCAACATTAATAAAGTACATAATTATCTAAATATGAACAAGTACTTCATTGCACTTTCAAAGTTAGTGCTGGCTAAAATATTCACTAAGAATTGCGCTGATAAACGAATTATAAGAAAGCAGCAATGAATATAAACTTACCCCTCAATTACAAAGAGAAATTTGAGTGACAGTTTGAACAGTTTGAATAGATGAATAATATCTCTTCTTCTTCATCTTGTTCTTAATCCTGTCCCTAGTAGTACCACGTTACAGCGGTGTTAGAGGATTCTTGTTCTCTATCCCTTTAAGGCGGACGTGAGGAACCGAAGCTCTGGATCCTTTTGATAGAGAACCAGGATGGGTAGGTGATCAGCCCGATGCTTGGTATGAGAGTAAAGGAAGTGAATGATTCTATGAGGGCGAGATAGAGATAGGATAGATAATGATGAAACAACTGGTGAAATGCTGGCGGGGGAAACTGGAGGATCCGGAGAGAACCAGCCCCAGCGCCATGTTGTCCACGACCAATCTCACTTTACGGTCGCCTGGGATCGAACCCGGACCACTTTGGTGAGAGCTAAGTGGTCTCATCACTCAGCAATGGCGTGGCCGAATAATACGAGTATCTCACAATAATTATTAATTCAGTTTGCGTTATTTTATTCTATATAATGTTATTATTTATTGGCGTTCATTTCCATACTCAATTAAAGAATTGTGTATCAATAAATATATACCTAGTAGAGGACATTTTATCCAACATGGATTGTCTTTACACAAAGTGTGAAACACTGAAACTGTTTTAATCTCATATTTATAAAATTAAATGCATTTTAATACTCCTAAAACTTAATATATTTAAAAAGTTTTAGACCAGTGATTTGCATGACTAATGCTATCACTATCAGGGAAATAGCATCTATAAGCATCCACATCTTTCCATTATGATTACTGCAGGGTATTAAATTTTTTGTTGTGTATCGGTGACATGACATTCTCTATTACATTATTTTCATCCTTCTTACAATAGTGTATTTATTGTAACCCTTCATGTTAATTATAATTTTACATACTGGTATCTTCGTCATAGGTGGTTTCAAAACAGGCATAGTTTTTGTATCGGTGATGAAAATAAAAGGACAGACTATTTCAAATTGAAAATGAACAGTGAAACAGACAACGATGCGATAAAAATTACATATTTTAACCAATGCTATATTTTAGGTATAGTTTCTTCAGGGCTTGTAGGCCATGAAAACTTGAGCACATCTATATTGTTTGTTTATGTCTTGGGACATCTGGCAGAAGTATACCAGCCAAAATGCAGCTGTGAACCAACCAGACCATATTTTTGAAAAACATGTCAACTTAAATGTTTTCAATATACAATACTAGCCAGAGGAACAGTTCAAAGTTTTTATTTGAATAATGCCACAGAAAATGTCTGTTAAAAAGCATTTATTAAGAAATGCTACCCTTAGTGTAATTGAAGAATCACTTCTCAAATAATTGGAAGACATTTCTCCCTACGCTTTAAACAGTATAAGTCTATTTCTAGGGATTACTGTTGGATTTTAAATACTAATATGTGAATTCGTTTATTATTTTGGAAATTATCTAAAAATTTTGTATCACATATATGTATATGCTATTTATATATTTCAAATTGTTTAGTAAACTCATTTATATAAATTTTTATGTTTGTTATTTTAATAGTATTCCCCCTATAGTAAGCTTTGTGTTCAGAATTCTTTAGTTAAAAGAAACTGACTTTTTCAGTAAATATTGTAACGGGACCGCTGGAGCACCCTGTACCAGCTGCGAACGGAAGGCAGGGGGGAGGGCCGCGTTAGCCACACCTTCCCCTCGTTTGTCTTGTAGTGGTGACAGGCTTGTGGTTAGGGGAAAACATGACTGGTCGCCTGTTTTCTCTACACCTGTTTCTCGATCTTTCGTTTACTGGAACAGTCTCCTGGTCACTAGAAACCGGCGATATTCCGATATAAAGAGGGTTACAGACAGACAGAGTTAGTTAGTCAGTTGTTGGTTGAGTTGGTCAATCAGTTGGTTAGTGTGTGAGTGAGGACAGTTCTTGGTGTAAGAAGGCAGTGTTAGTCAGTGACGTGTTAATGAACGAAAGGGTTGTGCAACGGAAGACTGTACGAACTGTGTATGGGTATCGGAGTTTATGTAATCGCGAGTACAAGTGAAGTTGTAACGGACGAACTGGTGAATTGTAATTGTTGCAGCACGTAATTCTGTGTAATTGGCAAGAGTTTAACTGTAAGTCGGTGGAAATAAAGAACATTGTTGAGTGGTGTAATTGGACTTTTCATTTCACGAACCCACAAAGTCACACTGGTGTCAGGAAGCGGGAAGATAACATCACCGAACATTACAACCATGGACGCGGCATTGGAGAAAATTTTAGAGATGATGAACGGAAATGACGGCGGAACTGAGAGAAATGAGGACGGCAACTGAAAACCTCGCTGCAAAAACAGAAGCGGCAAAGAACAGCCTAACAGAGAAGCTGGAGACTAGAAATAACCTGGCCGCGGAACTGAAACTAATCAGGACGGCTAAGGACAACATCACCGGGAAGATGGAAGAAATGAAGGCCGAATTAACAGCGAAGACGGAAACGGCTAACAACAACTTGGCCACGACAATGACCTCAAAGATGGCCGAACTGACCACGGAAATGAAGGCGGCGAACGAGGCTCTCGCCGCAAAGTTTGAGGAACGTTTGGCCGGCGTGAGGGATGACGTCGCGAACCTGGGCAAGCGGAAGGGTCAAGTAGACGACCGCCTTAATGATTTAGAGGAAAAGGCCGACAACATCGCAAAACCCCTCACCCGCCTGACGGAGGAAAACCGGCCTTATGTGTGGACGGAGGACGCCGAAGACGCTTTCCAGCACCCGAAGGGGACCCTGTGCAGTGCTTCAATTTTGGGTTTCCCACTACCGGGTGGCGCCTTCATTGTGGACACCGACGCCAGCGACCATTGCATTGGAGGTGTCCTATCGCAGATCCAGGACGGCCACGAGCGCACAAGAGTGGAAGAGGAGGAGCGTGCCGCAGCAGTCCGAGTAGTTGTGGCAGTGCCTGCTGAAGGCTGGGATAGCGCAGGCCTGAGGAGGGAGCAGCTGGCGGACGCAGACTTGGGGCCACTCTTGAGGGAAGTGGACGCAGGGACGAGGCCAACCCGGGAGGACATCGCACCGAGGAGCGCCACCTACAAGTCGCACTGGGCCCGATGGGACTCGTTGAAGACCAGAGAGGGCGTGCTGTTCCGGGTATGGGAGTCACCCGATGGGAAGGCGCAGAGAGAACAGTTGGTACTTCCCCGGAGCAAGGTCCCGGAAGTCTTGGAGGAAGAGCACGCCGGTACTTCAGGAGGACACCTGGGAGCGAACCGAATGATTCACAAACTACGGCAGCGCTACTTCTGGCTCAGACTCCGGGCAGATGCTGGTGGTACACCTGGACCGCCTCGCACGCTACGATGGGGCTGTTCGAGGGCGAACAGCTTTGAGGAGGGAGCAGTGTAACGGGACCGCTGGAGCACCCTGTACCAGCTGCGAACGGAAGGCAGGGGGGAGGACCGCGTTAGCCACACCTTCCCCTCGTTTGTCTTGTAGTGGTGACAGGCTTGTGGTTAGGGGAAAACATGACTGGTCGCCTGTTTTCTCTACACCTGTTTCTCGATCTTTCGTTTACTGGAACAGTCTCCTGGTCACTAGAAACCGGCGATATTCCGATATAAAGAGGGTTACAGACAGACAGAGTTAGTTAGTCAGTTGTTGGTTGAGTTGGTCAATCAGTTGGTTAGTGTGTGAGTGAGGACAGTTCTTGGTGTAAGAAGGCAGTGTTAGTCAGTGACGTGTTAATGAACGAAAGGGTTGTGCAACGGAAGACTGTACGAACTGTGTATGGGTATCGGAGTTTATGTAATCGCGAGTACAAGTGAAGTTGTAACGGACGAACTGGTGAATTGTAATTGTTGCAGCACGTAATTCTGTGTAATTGGCAAGAGTTTAACTGTAAGTCGGTGGAAATAAAGAACATTGTTGAGTGGTGTAATTGGACTTTTCATTTCACGAACCCACAAAGTCACAATATGTTTATCCACATTCAAAAGTATAAGGATAAATGTCATACTATTCAAACAAAACTCAAAATTTATTTACAATGCTAATATCTGAAGCATGTAATATTTTGATCAAAACCTATAGAGCTGTTTTCAACAAAATAAAAGGTAACAGTCTGCCGTGCTAGGGGTCCCGGGTTCGATTCCCGGTGGTAGGGTTGGGGATTTTTCTCCGACCAAGATAATTCCCCATCTTCCCCAGAGTCTGGAAGTATGAATGAGAGTGTGAATGTGTGCGTGATGTAATGATTAAAAACCAACGAATACGAGTTAACACCTTCGGTATGTTCCAAAGGAGAACGGCCGCCGATACGGCCATAGCAGAAGTAACAGATTCTTCAAATCTCCAAAGGAAAGTTTAAAAGTGGAAAAATTGAATAAAAATATTTGCAGAGATCCTCAAATGACACTGAACTGAAATATGAAGTTTAATATGTAAGTATCTAAGTTTTCATGATTACTTGCTCTACCAGGTGCATAGAACAGCACTATAAATATATGTTTTGACGTATGAAGAAAATAAAGAAGTAGTTTTAGCAAAAGGTCCGTAAATATATCTGTCTATAAATAGCACAATCAACAATTAAAAAGCTTAAACACCAAACATGATGTTTGAGTTCAATATTTTTGAAAGATATGACAAACATTTTAAAAACATACCTCCACACCAAACTATTATTTACATGGACATTTCTCTAAAATGGTTCTAAAAATTTTAAGTGTCATTTTTAAAGATATCTTTAGTCAAATAAAATGTATTTAAATTTGGAACTTTCTTTAAATAGGTTGTACAGTCCTCTTCAATCTAGATGACTTTTCTCTAACTAGTAAATATAAGACATTCATAAAATGTTGACTCAAATGACCTACCTGTCAACGGACCCTTAAACCTCACACGGTCACTCACTCACTACACAAAATCTTATGAAACAACAAATATAGGTCTCTTTAAAGCTAAAAATCTGTGTCATATTTTTTGTGAAATTTACTATTTCCGGGGTATGTCTTTCCATTATTTAGAATTTTCAAATACATAATACAATTCTCATTTGGGAAGTCACTTGCTTTCCTCCCCTACTTCTGGCCACTCAAAGGTAACTGAATCTCTAAGCCATTAGATGACAAAGCGCACTTAACAAGACTTAATATCACTTACGCCTACTGTAATTTCCTATTCCCATTGTACCTGCCTACGAGCTAATATGTGGTGAACTTATTTCTACAAATGTTTATGTCGTTTAACATTAATTAGAAGAATTAACTTTTGCAAGAAGTTCTTGTTGAATAGTGGTTAGAAAAATCATGTCAATATGGAACATCGGATTTTTTTACTTTTAGTTAAGATGTGCGCATCTTTGTTTAAATCGGTAAGAGGGGATGAGGTTCAAGGTACCACATTTTCAATACTTACAGCATTTCTTAGTGAAATGCAAGGGTAACAGTGGATGTAGTATGTGATATACTAATCATCAAAGAATTTCAGAGCTATTTTCACAGAATTTGAAGGCAGTAATCCAGGTGAGGGTGGCAGCTGACGAGAAGATTGGCGCCGCACAGCTTTGCTACTGTTTGTTTGCGGATGACAGCTGTGTTGTCACAGAGGTGGTTGGTACAAATGATGTTTGGGTCGTGTTTATATAGGACATAGTGGTTACTTAAGCTCAAGCCAACAGCTTAGCGAGTATCTTAAAACTGCAAGAGCTGTGCTTTCAATTGCTTTACTGAATGTTTCGAGATGAAGCTATCTTATACACACTTGGTACACCTAGATTAACAATAATTTTCTGCCTATAGACAGCTTCTTCATAGTTTATTTGACGTTCTTTATTCTTGTTTTCCTCTCTCCTCGTCTGTATTTTAATAGTTTCTCTTTTACGGCATTAGTATCCCTCAATAAGCATATTCTTCTCATCGAAAGAGCTGTATATTTAATTTTCCTCTTTCTCTTCCCTTTCAGTATTGATCTTCCTATATTCGTATTTTAATATTTCTGCACTTACTTGGTCTACTAACTTCACATGTTCAATATTCTTCTCCATATCCACATCATTATATATATTGTGACTTTGTGGATTCGTAGAATTAAAAGTCCAATTTGCCGAAATTCTAAATGTTCTTTATTTCCATAGCAATACACTGTTCAATTCTCACGTAACAGAATTACATCCCCAATACAACACAATCTACAGCACCAAGGTCGATGACAATAACAAACAACATCAGCTCTCGTTACAACAACACTCTTGTTACACAACTACAACAACACTCTCAGCTGTTCTCCGATTACCTCTCCCGTGACTGTTTTACAACTCTACTACTCATTCTGTTTACAACTGTCCGGCGTGGCATAATCGCTTATATATCTCCTGATAATTTCTAGATCATTCTAAAATAAACCAGAAACCGAATTATCACCATCAGTCCAGAAGTAACTAGAAATTTCCATTTATCTCTGTTTATTTGTTTCGGCAGACCTTTATCTGCATGTTATCTTGTCTGCCGGCTCTTGGTTTTCACACTGCCCGCCTATCAGTTAACTTTTGTGTAAACAAGCCGCACGATCGTAGATACGGGTTCGCGACAATATATACAGGATGATAAAAAAAATCACCGACCGCACTAAGTATGTTATGCAGGACAGCAAACTGATCACTTTTTAAGAAGGACCCAATGTCCGGAAATGCACGGTTTGGATGCTGTAGAACGACAAAGTTAGAGAACTGGGCGGATGGAAACCCACGTGCGCAAGTCGTTCACATTCACCAACACATGTTTAGTGTCAACATATGGGCTGGAATAATTGCTGACCATATCTTTGGTACATAAATACTCCCAAAAAGACTGATCTATCTCGCAGTTCTTAGAGATATTTTGCCTACTTTATTGGAGGACGTCCCACTAAAAATTGGGCAGGTAATGTGACTACAACACGACGGAGCTCAAACACATGTTGATAGAAATTTGCGGAATAGCCTAGACGTTACACACCTAAATCAACGGATTGGTAGAGGCAGATCAGCTAGATCACCAGATCTGAGACCACTGGGCTATTTTCTGTGGAGTAGTGTGAAAACCATGGTGTATGCTACTCCTATAACGTCAGAGGAGAATCTCATTGCACGAGTACATGGTGCGATTGGCATTCTTTCGCGTCAACCACACTTACTGGAGCGTGTACATGAAGGTCAGCGCCGCCGATGTAGACTCTCCATTGACGTAGGAGGTACCCAGTTTGAAACCCGTTTGTTATGTTAAACTACTTTGTGCTGCATACTGTTTGTTCGTTGTATTGACGACATGGACACTTTGAAAGATATAATTTTGTGTTCACATTGAGACGTAATTTGAAAGAAGATTTTTGTTACTTAAGATTATACTTGAAAATTCCAAAAGAGTAATCACTTTAGAAAATATTAATTTCAATTTCTGAGCTGGCACATAAAGAATTGCTACTCGGGTCGTTGTCTCGGATTGATGTCTTTCTTGAATTCAGATTGATTTTCCGAAATAAAATAATTATTTATTTCCTTTTTGTGATATTGCAAATTTAATAATTCATCATATGATGCAAAATGATGTAACACAAATTAAATTATAATCACCTTAATACATTCCTTTCTAAAATATCTCTCGTCATTGCACACGCGACTATCTCCCCGCACGATCGAAATTCTGATAGCGTCCCTTTCTGAAGATTATTGAATTTTCTCTACATAGCAACCACTGTTTCCATACACTACCTAGCCTTCCATATGCACATCTTATCCGTTTTTTTTTTATTTTACGAGGGCTGTTCAATAAAGAATGATCATAATTTTTTACGGTCATAAGTTTTCGCACTAAAATTTAATCTTATTTAATTATGTTAGCTTAATGTGAAACAAAAACGGCAAAGTAGTTTCACTGTTGGTACTCCTGGTTCTCACTAGGCAAGTTCAGACATGTTCAGCATCGCCTACCCCTGAAATGGAGGTAACAACGCGAGGAACGATATGTGGCTTTGAAATTCTGCTTTCGTCTCAATAAATCTTCAGAGGCCTATACAATGTTACAGGAGGCCTATGGAGAGTCTGTTCTTCCATACAGCACAGCTGTTTAAAGAGAGGAGGCAATCAATTTCAAAGGAAGGTGGATACGGTGCTCCAGTTACTGCTCTTACGGAAGAAAAAATCGACACTGCTGCTGCCATTGTGAGAGAAGACCGACGAATTACCTGAAGATCACTTTCTGAAATACCGAACATTTCATTGGGTGCCACCCACATGCTGGTGACAGAAACATTACACATAAGACGTGTTTGTGCGCGATGGGTTCCAAGACTGTTGATTCCCGAACAAAAAGACATTCGCATGCACGTCTGCATGCAGTTAAAGTTAATGTTAGAGGAAGATGCGAAGTTTCCTTCAAAAGTAATCACTGCTGATGAAACTTGGCTACATTAGTTTGATCCTGAGAGCTAACAGCAAAGAGCAAAAGTGATTGCTTCTGCTGGGAAAGTTATGGTCATTTCAATCTTTGATATTCATGGAATGGTTTATCAGCATGTTGTATCTCCACACACATCTGTAACTGGACAATATTATAGGGATGTCCTGAAAACATTGCAAGTCCATATCAGGCGCCAAAGACCACATTTCCTTGAAGCAGGCTGGATGCTGCACCACGATAGTGCGCGGCTGCATATTGCCAATGTTGTTGCTGAATATCTTGCAAAAATCAACGTGAAGTGCATCCCTCACCCTCCCTATAGTCCGGACTTAACCCCATTAGACTTTATTCTGTTCCCTAACTTGAAGAAATGCCTTCGTGAGAGGCATTAGCCATCATCAGGAACAGTGGTGAAGGCTGCGGAGGCGAGTTTGAAGGATCTCTCAAAAAATTGTTTGCAGCATGTCTTTGAAGACTGACAAAAACGCTGGGACAGGTGCATCCATTCAGGGGAGACTATTTTGAGAAGGAACGTCAAAATTATGAGCATGAGTAAAGGTAAGTTGTCAAAAAAAAAAAGAAAAAAAAAGAACATTGTGATCATTCTTTATTGAACAGCCCTCGTACAATTTAATTTTCACATACTTATTATAAATATAATAACATTTTAAACAGTCTTTAAATATTTTAAACTCTAGCATCAACAAATAAATAAACAACAACAACTTTTAGGACGAAATTAAAACAACTGTTACAAATGTTTGTAGCTGGATAAATGCAGCATTGCCTGGGAGTGTTGCTCGATTATTATGGACTTGACACAAACCTAACAATAAACGTTTTTCGCCTATGCTGGATGAACTTGAGAACTCTTCAACACTCTGCTGCAGCCGTAAACTTTCACTGCATCCTATTTACTTTAGAGATTTTGGCAAGAACAATAAGGTATACCGGCCGTTTTCAAGAGAAGAAACGAGAACACTACCAAGCCGAAAGGGGAATTTCGTTGAGCTTACAGTGTACGATGCAATACTCCGATGTGTGAAACTGCCTTCACATGCATATAGGTATATTTAAAATAGAGTGAAATTAGAACAGACGCCTATATGCTGTTGAGAACTAACAAATGATTTGATTACAAATCTTTATTCTTAAATATATGAAATGTTGTGAAATAAATGTCTGAATTTGTGATAGTAAAGTTATTTTCAACATATATGCGCAGTTTAAAGCTTGTAATTGAAAAAGAATTATTTATGGAATAACTCCTTTCCTTGAGAGCTTTTCTGTCGTACGTCCCTTCCTATTCTACTTATAGTATATTATATTCCTACTTCCTGACAGATCAAAGATAAATTGGTTGGTCTTCCCAATCTACACCTATCCTTTTTGTCAGAATCTGCTTGTTTCTTCCAATATACTCTATCAAATGTCTTTCCCAAATCTACAAAGGCCATATAATATTTAAATAGCATTAGCATTTATTGGTAAATTGTTTTAAACTTCCCCAAGTCAAAATATCCTAATTTGCAGCAGCATCTCTCAAGTTGAGAATTTAGTTACGTCTATTTCTTTGATAACATGGCCCTAAAGTTAAAGTCTGTCTAGTCAACGCGAGTGCAGTTGCCGCTCAAAGGAAACGGACCCTACCGCCCCCTAATGACCGTCATAAATCTATCTCCACACTGCAGAAATGGAACACTGTCGTTGAGGACCAATAACAACCCTGATTTTCTCGAAGTGAGAGCCGCATTTCTACTCCACGTGGAGTCTCAGTTGCCAAAGTTCCAACTTCCAGTTGATCTGTTTCATTACCTGCAGAAATTCGTTACTGGAGAAGCCTTTAATATATATATAAGGGGAACTGTTTCTAAGCAAATTCAAGTGCTTGTTTGGAACACATATAAATATGTGCTAAAAATAATCATGGTAAGGGGTCGTGCAATGAACCTGATATTCACAGAAATACCTACAGTTTTTTTTTTTTTTTTTTTTTTTTTTTTTTAATAATTTACGTTCTCCAGCGTTAAGTCATATCGGACGATGAATGGAACAGGTGAAATGATGCTCAAATGATCCCAGGGTCCATAGAGCTTAGAGTTACCCGTAATTCGTCTTTCAGGATAATGGAAACCCCCGGAAAAAGCTCATCCAGGTAACTCACCCTGACCGAGATTCGAACTTGGGACCTCTTGAACGTTAGGCAGACTTGCTACCACCACGCTACCGAGGTGGGCTCACAGAAATACAGTGAGAAAATTGTGATGAAAGGAATACCAAAGACGCCGATCAAGTGTGAAAACAAATCGAAACGTTTCTCTAACATTTCTATAATTTCACATGCGATTTAATTCGCCAAGAAATTTATAGATTCTATGCAAAAGGCAGAAAGAATTGGTTGCACATTTGCAAGAAATTTATGATTTTCCTTATGGGCACTGCACTTTGCGCGGTCTCCTAAAGGAGCTGGGTTTCAAATACCGCACTTTGAATAAGATAAGGGTTATTATGGAATCCAGTAGAATTGTAGCTTGGCGATCGAAACTAAGGAAGTTTCGCAGTTATGGACGTAAGGTAATTTATTTAGACGAAACCTCGTACGATACCCATGACGTATCGTAAGATGGCAACCTTGCAGAAAGGTCTGGGAGAAGGAGGGCCGGTGTTGTAAAACGATTATAAGGTTTCGTCAAAAGAGGCGGCATAACTGCACTCGCGTTAACTAAACAGACGTTATGTGTAAAATATTTGCTGACGCACCAGCAGCAATTTATAGCCTCATTTTTAAACACCTAAGACCACAGAGATGGTGAATGAAATAGTCGAAATAACTCTGGAGTCCAATAAGATGATTACACTACGTTTATCTTGTGAAAAGAAAGAAGAGCCCCGTAAGTAAACAGTTTGCCGCGACCGGGATATGAAGCTGGAACCTTCACGTTAGAGGACAGACACAGTATCTCCTCACCTCTGTCCATCCCATCCCTAAGTTTAACGACTGTGCAATGAAACCACAGTAAAAGCATAAATAAATACCAAAGCACTTTTAGGAACATAAATACCTAACACCTGCAGCAGATAGCACTTCAAAGTTGAATTTAACAAATGTATTAGAAAATATGGATATTATTATCAGAATACTTCGTGGGAAACAAAAGTTACTATAACAATCAGCCAACTGAATAGTCTGTTATGTCTGCGAGCAAGTCTGCTTGATCTCGGTTCTCTGTTAGGAACTCAGAAAGCGTAGGTGAACCAAAGTGAAAAGCAAATTAATTGATAGTGAAGGAGAGATACATTATACTTTATATCCACACTATTGTATGATACAAAGTGTCTTCTATTCTTATCTTACATCCACGTCCCTACCTGTTACGTCACACGCAGCTGAGCTACGCAACTAATGTCTCAGATGAAGGCAGGTGAAATATGGAGCAGAAGTAACATCCTAGCGGGAAAGCGAACAATAGGTACCTAGTTCGGCCATTCTTTCCCCTATATCAAGGTAAACCTAATCACTCTGGATCGGATTGAGAAGTCATATCTCCTTAATATAATGTGATACAAATTATATATAAACATCTATATCTATTTTAGCAGTAACGAATATGACAACTGTGATAAGCTCCTCTATGTAGAAGTTGTCTTGGTGGAATGGGTTGCTTTCCGTTTGCTCCTAGAGAAAATTGAATTGGCAATACTCCAAAGCATACGAACTCTTAAGTATACGGTGGCATAAAGTGTTTACCTACATACCCACATGTAAACCATAAAAATGATTTATGATAATATCGGTTCATTTGCAACTTAATTTGAAACAAGCACATTTCAGAACTTTTTACATTCGTTCCAGTGCCAAAATCATAAAAAGCCATTCCTCAAAGTGTAATGGCTTCAATGACCTTTACTACGTATGATCTGCTATAATGCATGTTGCAGTATTTTTACATTAGATATACTTTTTTTTGAAATATCTGCATCGTTATCTTTTAGGGTTTCCTAATTATACAAAATTGTACAACATTCATTCACAATGAAGAGGTCCTTACATGCCGTTCACAGAACATTCGAAATAGGTATGCTGTTTTATTAATACGATTATCTGAAAGATGTAGTGTTTTCAATAATAACTAAACACTAGTAACACAACTTCACTATTTGCTTATCTTATTTAAATCCTGGGACCGGTTTCAAAGCAAACTGACTGTCAGTCAGTTAGTGGGTGAGTGCCAAGCTGAGTGGCTGAGGATGAAGCAGATGTTTTGCTTTGAAACCGGTCCCAGGATTTAAATAAGATAAGTAAATAGTGAAGTTGTGTTACTAGTGTTTAGTTATTATTGATAACCTAGTTTACTTCACTATCAGCAGCTTCAGGTTTTTACATAACTATGTAGTGTTTTAATTAGGACCATTTTGAGAAAATGAAACACAGAGAAAATTGTCTATAAAAAGGGTAGTTTGAAAATGCATCCTTGAAAGCTGTTGGAGCTAAAACTTCCATCTTGGTATTCATCCGAATTTTCGTTTTTAGCTGTATTTTCTCTCTCCACTATGTCTCTCAAATCACACACACACACACGCGCGCGCGCGCGCGCGCATATGGTACGTTTTTCTATATCCAACGTATGGTACAAATGCATTTCCTTGAATAATAATGAATACATACAGCCTTAGACACAAAAAGAGCAGCTATCAGAAAGAAAGTGCGATTCGGAAATCATCGGAAGCATTCGATTTTTTTTTTTTTTTTTTTTTTTTTTTTTTTTGTAATTTACGTCCTCCAATGTTGTCATATCGCACGATGAAATGATGGGTGAAATGATCCTCAAATGAGCCCAGGTGACATAGAGTTTAGAGTTGCCCGACATTCGTCTTTCAAGATAACATGGAAAACCCGAAAGAAAACCTTATCCAGGAAACTCACCCTGACCGAGATTCGAACACAGGACCTCTTGAACGTGAGGTAGACACGCTACTACCACACTACCAAGGTGGGCAAGCATTCGATGATGCTGCGTTCACAATATACGCTTAAGAAAGACATAGCAAGATTGAAAAGTTCAATGATTTGAATCCCTGCTATGACATTGAAGTTTTCAGTCCGACTCTACAATTCAATAATTTGGCCTACACACTGCTAGTGTGAAAGAACAATTTACTTTTCCAATATACGCTTTGATGCTACTCTTGGCTTTCTTTCAAAGCTGAGATAGAAGATGCTTTTGCGGCTTGGCCGTATACATGGTAGCCGTGCGGTACAAGGCATGTGTCCCGTAACTGGATCAACATGAGTTCGAAAACTTGATGTGCATGTTTCTTTTTATTACTGTTACTTTAATAGCGATGCCTTATGTTTTTCTTGCAGTAGATAAATAATAATATTTTAAACGCATTAATTTATAAAAACAGAAATAGCATAGGTATTCTTGTCTTTTCAAAACAAATGCAATCTTATTAGAATATTGCCTTAATATTGGTTGTGTAAACATTGGGCTCATTCGTTGTGAATGATGCTGGTGTATAATGTGCAGTATCCTCTCGTGAAAATTTCACTAGGCATTTGGTCTCATCCATGCTCCGCAGAATGAGGGCAGTAATAGAAATAGTTTACACTCCCGATACTAAGTTAATTTCCATTTTATTGAATTTTACTTATAGGAGTAAACCATTCATTTCATTTACTTTAAAAACAGAGTAGTGGTTCAGTTTCTATGTGTGAGCATAAATGTCATAAAATCAAGTAAACCTTAGCAATTGCAAGTTATATTACAGCGTGCGAAATACACATTTCCTATTTATACAGTAAAAAATCAAAATGAATGGATTCGAAGCTTTTTGGGTCTAGCTCCTACATACTTGTCTATAACCACTCGGCTAACAGTTCACGTTTAATAAGAGAGTCAATTAGTACTCACTTTAATATGCGGGAAAAAAAGGAAGGAATCCCTATGTGAATATTCACGAAGCATATGAAATGGTTCACAATGATTTTTTTAATTGACGTCCTCCAACGTTAAATCATATCGGACGATGAATGGAATGGGTGAAATGGTGCTCAAATGAACCCAAGGTCCATAGAGCTCAGAGTTACCCAACATTTGTCCTTCAGGATAAGGGAAAACCACGGAAAAAACCTTATCCAGGTAACTCACCCTGACCGAGATTCGAACTCGG
>CM060947.1:204329699-204417199 GCA_030765055.1 Mantis religiosa | reverse complement strand
CCCCCCAGCCGGAATGTTGGTTTCCGTGACCAGGGCCGCTTACCTAGCGTAAGCTCCTCACTTTCCGCATGATGCTGAGTGGGCATCGGTCCTATACCTGGGACCTAAAATCCGCGCCCCATGGGTGGGATCGAACCCGGGCCGCTTCCCGTGGCCAGGGACTAAGGTATGCTGCCTTAGTCCGCTACGCCATGGCGCAGGACGAATTATAGGTATACCTACCTGAAATTGGCCATATTAAATTAAAGTCAGTAAATGAGCCTAAACAACAGGTGATGATACCATTAAATTGTAACATAAGGCTAATGAGATTTGCTATTCAGACAGGTGAGTCCCAATCAGCCATAAGGACGCGCCATCAGTTTTGGCTTTTGGCGTATCAAGAACGCGGAACCGGGAGCGCAGTTCTAATGTATATTGTTCTCTAGTTTTAAACCGAAACAGAAAAGAAGTTTAGGTGAGACATGTGTAGACGTATCGGACAGTTTGCTTGGATTCAAAGATCCAGTGTACTGCTGGATAAATATGTCGGTAGACGGTGATTACATGTTGTTATGAACCCCAGCATTTCAGCTAGGAAAATTATACTGTAGGGGTTTCCCCTTCGCCTCAAATTAACATTTTCCCATTAACAATAAATCTTATGTTAATTAATGAGCAGCGTGCAAAGCAAAGTAAAGAAAGAAGCGGCCCATTAAAATTGACTGTCATAATTTTCCATCTGTCTTTTGCTATTATCTCTTTCGCTCTCTCTCTCTCTCTCGGGAATCGCGAGAGAGCTGCTGACATCTGACGCAGATTATCTAAATGAATGTCTCATACATGGGACATGGAAGACTTAGTACCAATGGTGCACCCTTCGTCGCTTTGCTCCAGCGCTGTTACGGCCTACACACAGAGCAATCAGTGACGGCTATCTCCTCTACCAGGGAAACCCAATTTCACTTTGGCACACTCCTTCATTTCCCTTTTCTTCCTACACGTGATTCTGTAACGTTTCAACATAAATACTTGCCTCCCCACCAACTTTGTTGTGAAATATAGATGAAACCACGAAGGCTAATCACGTATAAAGAAAACGTTTTTCTCTTGCTCAGAAATTTGATCTAAGGGCGTGTATGTGATAATTATGAGCTAATTGTAACGTCGGAAAAAGAGACTGACAAGAGAAGTGCGTAAGTGTACTTCAGCAGGATCATAACCCATATTTAGCTACCCTTTAAATATTACCACGAGTGTAATTAGAAAGTTATACTAAGGAGACAGATAACAGAGCTATTAACAAAAACTAAAATGCCATATGCTTCCAGTTTTATTGAAGGGAATCCACGGATATTTCAGATTTATCCACAACATTTAGTCAAACATTCCTTTACTGATGTACGCTGAAAACCATTTCAGATTCGGTGTCCAAAACTTAAAAAATTTGTACATCGCACACCAATTTCTAAGTTCTTAATAACCAAAAACAACGGTATAGCTATGTCAGATACACTGAAAGCTAATTAACACAAACTAAAGCAAAACTAACCAAAACTATTTTGAATATCCGTTTCTTGAAAGTCTTCTTCTTCACTCTATGGTTTGGTCATATCGCCCGTTCCGGCTTCATAGATCTCTCCAGCGTTTCCTGGGTCGTCCTCTGTCTCTTCTTCTTTGGATTATAGTTTAATACTGCATTTGGATATCTTCCATCCTCCATTTCTTGGAAGTCACAGAAGGAAATTTACCATTAATCCCAAAATTAACTAATTTACTAAACTATACCTACCACTGACAAATTGCTAATGGAAACAATAGCTGTATAAATCTTTTTGGTTTTTTCACAAGCTTATGCAGAGTTCACGTAAACATCACCCAGTTGATCATTAGTATAACATGAAGCAAATCTATTTATGCGAGATTACTATGACCTAATTTTGTAAAATTAAATATCTTTATGAATATATTGATGATCATTCCGAATGTGCGTCATATTTGACACGGTCTCCAATATCTGGATGTTCGATGAATTTGCTGAACGCTGTTCCAATGGCGAAGCACTCCATTGTATCTTTTTCTCATGGTTTTCGTGAATGGATGTGAAAGTAGAAAATACCAGTTAAATTGGCTGATAAACTTAATTGAGGTTAATTATGAACTAGTATAACGTATAGGTAAGCCTTAGAAGTTGCTGAATGCTGTGATCCGAAATTGCGACCACTGAATTGTATTTGCTAACTTCTGAAATATCGAGACTTGATGATTTAAAACAAATGTTTTCATAATAAAAAATGGTAAGTAAACTGATGTGAGGCGCAAAAGTCCTAATTGGAGAACTCTCTTGAGGCGAACAAGTAAGTGCAACCCAAGCGCGGTCTTTAGACGCTACGGACTGACCTTAATAATAGATTTTAGTAAACACTTTAGTAAACCTGTAGAAATAGATGCTCTTTTATCAAATTAAGTCTAACATACCTAAAGCCTGAGTTCACAACAACATTCCTACTTATGTTGCTAAAATCGAACATTCTCATTGGCATTTGAAACAAACTTTATCTCTAAGTAGGTAACTCGCTAAATTCTAAGAATGTCTTTCTCTTATCTAATGCTCAATCTGAGCTAAGTAACTAAGTAACTAAGTAACTTCTGATTACTCGAACTTTTGGACTGATTTATTTCTTGCTGAATGAGTTCACTGAAACCCTAATTACGTTACTTAGGCTGGTTTATACCTACTAATGCTTTTCCTTAACACCGAAGTTGGCTAATGACTACTTCATAGGAAAACTTTTAACTCGTGTCACGTACATTACACGTTGAAGCAATTTCTTTATGCAAATATTATCTTACCCATAATGATTCCGGTCATTTCACATTTGCAACATAAAAATGCGACTAAATTATAAAATAATATTGATTCTGGCTTACTTCTGTCAATAGCAAAAATTAGTGGAAACCAGACAATGGTTGTCCCTGTTCTGCGTAATCGGTGTATAGGGTACACGACAACGCATCCAATATCCGGCCGTATCGCTCGATATCCCAAATAATAAGTAGGTACGCACATAAAACGGTGCACAACTTCACGACAAGCTCTACTATAAATATGGAAATAAGAGATACAATGTCACACAGCCACCGGTAATGCACATACAGAAACCTTAAAATCCAGTTTTCATTTGAATACTTGAAATAACTATCACAGTAAGACAATGTAATAAAAAGACTGCATGCAAAATGTCGGTTATTTAAATTGGTTCCAGAGATATTCACTCTATTATCTTTTTTAAATAAATCTGGGCCCGCCTCGATAGCGTAGATGGTAGTGAGTCTGCCTCACGTTCAAGAGGTCCCGAGTTCGAATCTCGGTCAGGGTGAGTTACCTGGATAAGGTTTCTTCCGGGGTTTTCCCTTATCCTGAAGGACGAATGTCAAGTAACTCAAAGTTCCATGGAGCCAGCATCATTTCACCCATTTCATCCATCGTCCGTAAATTACATAAAAATGGCCTTAATTAAAATGCGTCGAAAGGTTTGTTATTATTAGGCCTCGGATTTATATGTTCCTTAAAGTACGAATATATGTACGCAGCGATACAAATTTATTCTTACACTCAGGTGTTAACAAAATTAATATTTATTGGTCTCTCAGTCTATCTTTGATTAGTCCTTTTTATTGCAGTAAATAATTAAATATTTTTCACAGTTTTCTATAAGAAAACATTTCCTTCTGTCGGCACCTTCTCCCATAAGAAGCCGTGTATAAGCAGACATCCTAGCCTTAACACAGGCGCTTATGAGCGTAGACGGCGCCAAGCCACGGAAAACAACCAGGACAGAGCGCTTGCGTTTAACGCGCCTATTCACATGAGGGAGGAGATACTCAGAAACAATCTTTCTTGCTCAATTCCTATACACTTTTCATTCTTTCGTTTTCATACAGATGGTGCCATGGCACAGCGGCACTACCTCAGAAGTCGCCCCTGGAAAATTGTGTCAAAGAAACGTAACTACTTAACTTGATTATCAAGCTGTATTGATCTTTGCTTCTTAAATCGACGGATTTACATTTTTAAGGCCGGTTTCCAAGAGGAGCTGAACTGAAATCCAGCACCACGATTAAGCGTGATCCTTTAAGAGGAAATCGCTTTTATGGGAGCGAGGAATTGAGGAGGCTTTGGCGTTTTCCTCTTAAAGGAGCACGCTTAGTCGTGATGCTTGATTTCAGTTCAGCTCCTCTTGGAAACCGGCCTTAAAATGGAAATCCGTCGATTTAAGAAGCAAAGAGCAATACAGATTGATAATCAAGTTAAGTAGTTATGTTTTTGACACAATTTTCTATACTCACGCCATCTCCTGACCTGGTATTTAATTTACTGAAAACAGTCTTTTGTTCAGTAATGCAAATTTTGATAGTGTTTTGTCTTTCTTTATATTGGCGTTATATCCAGTTTCATTTGTGTTTATAACATTTTATAAATATCCTGATGATGGGAGGAATACACACTCCCGAAACGTCGATATCTAATCGTCTTTTCACTTGGTTTGTTGCCGGAGAAAAAAGTGAGCGTATTCGTCGCCTGGAAAGCTTCAGATCTTATTTTAACATAGGTCTTAATAAACACTAATTTACTGTGGAGATTCCTGGTGAAATGATACCCCGAATGTCGTGATCATGTATGGAGATAATACCCACGTATTTCAAATTCTAAATGTGAACAATTTCTGTACTTGAACAGTTTCTGTACGTACTTTAAGTCCATATGTGATAGGAGCTGGTTCCCTTTACTGCTTTGAACATTTTAGTTGTGATATCCGTGTAATTATAACATGGACTATAGCTACCTATATTAAGATATGCGTATTTTCTCTCTATTAATTCGTGTGCCACAAATTTTAATTGGAGTTGGATACTTTATGAGGTCACTGTAAACAGATGTCAGTTCTGTTTTATGTTGCGACAAGTGGGGATTTGCTAAAGACATCTCGATTTCTTCAGAGTTTATAAGAACGTAACTTAAGTGAGTTTAGTACTTCGTAGAATCTCTTTCAGACAAGCTGTGAAATTAAAGCAAGCAAATCGTTCGTTCGCTTTACGAGCCAGGCTCTTTCTTGCTTTGGCAGCGTTACTTTCTTGTTCTACAAATAGTCTGGAAGCTTTGAAAGAGACTGTATCATGAGATTCAATTAACAGGCTGTTTTTGCTGAGCGGACCACCTTAGAGAAGTCTTCATGATTGCAAACAAACCGTTAAGTCTTGGAATCTGAGTCTACAGATAGAGTGGCTTACGGAATTATATAATCCATTAAAGTTAGGCTTTGCGTTTCATTTAGAACAAGCACCTTTGTCTTTGGTGTCGCCGCGAGCTCTTCCCATTTGTTTGGGCGCTAACTATATTTCATCTAAGCTGAAGTTACAAAATAATATCTGTTCGCCAGAGAAACTGAAAGTAATTCATCTTCTTTCCTAGTTACGTTCCTCCAATAAACCAAGGCACACGAAAATGAGAAACATCTGCACTGCATTACTGGTATTCATTTTATGTCGAAGAAAATTTTTATTTTGTCTACCACGTACGACATAGTAGGCCGGAAAGGTAATGCAGCCCACCAAAAATTTGATTCCGAGATTTTGCTAGAGATATACGAGTTTTCCTGAATCATTTTTCCTTCCTGTACTAATATGCCAAGTAAGGAAATATTGCAATCCACCCAAAATTTTGATACAGAGATTTTATCGGAAATGGTTTTGGGCCCCTATTCGTGTGTGTGACAAACACAAAAACAAAAAAGGCGGTTAAATACTAAACTCAGTATTTAAACCCAGCATCTTCCAAGATGCGACACGAAGATAATCAAGGACATTCCTCTAATTAAGGATAATCTTAGCATGGAACACTGATTTTCTTAAAAACAGCTAAAATTATTTTGTTTAATACACTTCCAGAGTGTTCCACATAAAACCGGTACGCCTCACTGCATTCAATCTCCTTATCGATTTATTGGGGTTTCTCGTTATGTGTGTTCGAATGTTGTCGACTACAGGCGGGTAGACTACCGGATGCTTGTTCTTATTCACGATGGAACTTTTAGCACTACATTTGTTGTACAAATCTTGAATTGTTCTAATTATGGAATCTTGTCATCCCATAATATATTTATACCCAAAGTACCTTTATATCTGAAGTATACTATTTATACCCAAATATTTCTTTAGACTCCTTAATGGAGCCTGTTCTTATGTAAAATTCTACTATATCAATTCATTTTTTCATTTGAAAACTGTACCATTTCATCGATATTCCACAATATTCACAATTCTTGTGAATTTGCTTCACAACTCCAACAATGGGTTAGTCAGCGTAGTCAACACTATTTATAAGAAAACGGGTTCCAAATATGCACAAATTGGGCTAGTGAGACGATGAGGTCGGTTTGATGTGCGACACCCTGTATATTGTCATCACAGATGAAATGCAAGTATATCTGAATTTTCTGGAAATGTTCTCAGAAGTACCCTGGATGATATTCGCATAGCTGGTTAAGACGTAGAGAAAACTTTACACACAAAACATGTAGATCTTAGAATACACAATTGATGTCAAATGCCCCTTTTGTGGAGTGAAACATTTCTGAGCAATTCCATATTATTTATCTGAATTTTGCATATTATCTGACTACGTTTCACAAATGGAAGTCGTCATTGGTTTTATTTGTTTCTTGGACATGCAAATTGAATGAATTACTTCATCAGTGATGACTCATCACATAGCGAGCACCTCTTTATAGACTTGACAATCGCTTAAGCCTATCGCATTCCATTAATCGCATTGTACCTGCAAGGAAATATGTGATAAAACGGATACTTCAAATGTTTATTTAGATTAAAATTAATTAAACAGAAGAATAAGTGTTTATAAGAAGAGTTTGCACAAGAGTAGAAAAAGGCATGTGAGTGCAACATATAAGAATTTAAAATCGCTTGGGCAGGGAAAGAAAATGGAATTTCAAAGGCATCAATTACCGATCGTCTTCTAAAACACTTGACTATCGCTTAAAGCCCGCGATGTTCGCAGAATCCCAACAAACCTTCAAGAAAATTAGCAATCAGATAATACTTGTAAATATTTTTCTCGATTAAAATGAGGTAGACAAAGCAATAACCGTCTGTAAGAATAGTTTGTACAGAAATAGAGAAGACATGTGAGTGTAGCACATCAGACTTTTAGGAAAAGCTTCCCGTATGTGTGTCAGCGAACGAAAAGTCAATCCAATCCCTTACCAATCTTCATACATGTTTCAATTCAGCATGTTCCAATCCTTTTATGTTACAAAGTATTTTTCTTCTTTAGTCATTTGACCTCCCTGTATGAAGGAATCACACCCCTAGGACTTACAAGTGAGCGCCTGGGGTCAAATGCCAGAAAGTCGCAGAGGAAATCTGTTTCCGAGAGAGTATCCAATGCCTGGTATGAGGGTAAAGAAGTGAATGATGGTATACGTCAGTGAAATGAATGAAAGAAAAGTACCTATGTCCTGGAGCAGTTGGTAAAATGAATGGCATGAGAAACCAGAGAATTAGGAGAAAACTCGCCCAGACGCCACTTTGTAAACTACAAAACCCACAGCGGTCCTCTGAGAACGACTCCTGACCACCTAGGAAGAGGTCTAAGCACTCTCAACTACAAATTGCCATCATTTTGTTTATTTGTTTGTTTCTTTTTCGTATCCGTGGAAAGAGGACGAAATTTTAAAGCCATGGCATACTCACCTACATAAGTAAGATTTGATTTCCGTTTTATCACGTTCAAGAGGTTACGAGTTCGAATCTCGGTTAGGGTGGATGGATTGGATTATGCTACGGAGAGCATGGAGGTCCATGTTTGGTCTATTGTACCTATACCCCCAAGTGGGGCACTCCCGGGATGAAGAATGAGGCGAGAGGAGACAGAGGGTGGCCATCCCAAGGAGCCGCGACAGTGTAGAGGGCAGGGTCCCTACAGTTTACAATTTGGAAACTCCCCGGCTTGCTAGCACAACCGGCATCCAATACATATGATCCTGAAACGGCCCACTAGGCCAGCCCAGAGACCAAAGACCGTTCTACCGGAGGAGGAAGTGTTTACCAGGGGCATATCATTTTGCCATGCAGCGCCGAGACTCCCGCGGATACTTCTAACTTTTTTGTTGTTGTAATTTGCGTCCTTTAACTTTTTAAGTCATGTCGGACGATGAAAGGAATGGGTGAAATGATGCTCAAATGGGCCCAGGGTCCATGGAGCTTAGAGTTACCCGACATTCGTCTTTTAGGATAAGGGAAAACCCTGGAAAAACCTTATCCAGGTAACTCACTCTGACAGATATTCGAACTCGGGACCTCTTGAACGTGAGGCAGACATGCTACCATCTACGCCACCGAGGCGGGCACTTGTAACCTGAAAGATACCACCAGATGAGAGATGGTGTGAAATAATGGAGACGATATGAAGGGATGGAAATTCGGGGGATATAATTAACCTACCCAGCATTCGTAAGGAGACCCGGGAAAACCTCAGAAGAAAACATGGGTCAGATGCACCGGCCACGGGAATTGAACACGGGCCTCCCAAATGCGGGACACAGACGAAGCCGCCGGAGCCAAACGATCCGAGATATTCCCATAAATTGAAAGATGAATATCGGGTAACTGTAAGCTCCATAGTCGCTAGCTTATTTGAGCAAAATTTCACCCATTTCATTTATCGTTCGATAGGTCTTAACGTTGAAGAACGTTAGTCAAATTATTCTTACATGGGCAAGAAAATGTGTAAATGGGTAATTAGATGTGGTTGCATTTAGGGAAACAGATACATGCATCAGATTTTGTAAAATATTTTTAGCAAACTGACCAGAGAACGTTATGTGAATGCAGAGTATCAGAATTTTCTGTGAAGTAACACAGAATTCACAACACAAAAATATCGAATGTAACATCATTTTTAAATATATAAATCGCAAATAAAAAGCATTAAAATGTAATTTTTTGAAGATTTTTGTAATTTTAGTTTCTCCTTAATTCTGCACCACCACCACATGACAGGTTTTGTCATCTCAATGGAAAACCGAGCAGTTCCTTCTCGAAATCGAACAAATATCGTGTAAAGGCCCACAGAAAGCTGCAGAATTTTTTAAATGCCGTCTATCTAAGGACTCTAGTTAATTACACGCCAGGGCGGCGCCGATCTAAGAGAGCGCATGTCATAAGGTCACGATGGTTCAAGGGTCATGGAGAAACTGCGTCTCGGATATGGGTATCAAATAATGGGCAGTATTAGTATGACTTCAAATATATATAATTCTCCCTATTACCTTGAGCAAATCAAGCTGTCAGTATCTGAATTTTCGTTAAAATAATTATTATATAAAATAATTAAAATAACTATTTTAGTTAAAGTAATGGTTCCGTGAAGTTTTTAGTCAGTAGCATTGCGTATTTGATTCAAAACATCCATATTGAACATTATTGGAAAATATTTGTGTGCACTCACATGGCTTTCTTTACTCCTGCACATACCTACACACTAAATACACTTTATGTTAATCGAGATAAATGTTTGTAGAAATTGTTTAACAGTATTTCCCCTATAGGCACAATAGCCGGTATGTAAATGCTTGGAAACTTCATTCTCTTTACAAGATATAAAAAACTAAGAAGAACTTTCTACATGAGAAAAGTATTAGTATTGAAAAATTTAAACAAATAACAAGGAGTATCTCGGAAATTGTTTAGCCACACAAAAAAATGGATTTCATATAGATTGTGTATATTAACGATATTTACATCTTTTGTGTACTAAAATATCATCTATCTTAGGTTTACTAATTTGGCAAAAGTCTTCCAGGACTTCTGAGTAGATTTCCAGAAAATTCAAGACACGCATTCAATTTATCATAAAATATATTGAGAGTGTGGTACTTTAATAAAACTCATTAGAGCCATTTTTGAGAAAACAAAATTTTCAAAAAATCTTTCATGTAAACGTTAGTCTGGAGTGGGAGAATTTTTCTGAAAATTTTCGTGTGGCATCTTTGAAAGTACTGAACTTAAATACCAATTTTGGTTCTTCTCGTTTTAGAGTTGTAGTGCTCACACACACACACACACACACACACACACACACACACACACACACACACACACACACACACACACACACACACACACACAAACACACACACACAGACCGTTTTCTAAAAATTGCCTTTTTATTCATGGTCTCTTTTAATTTTTTATTGTTTACAAAAAGAGTATTTTTACATTTTTCCTTTTCGTTTATCTTATTTAACCGTTCTTTCATTATTTCTGTTTATTTTCTTATCTGCTTTTTTTAGTTTGGCACATATTCACTACACACATATACATAGACACCCATGCCCAAGGCGGGACTCGAACCCGCGACCCTCTAGGGGGCGGAAAGCTAGAGACATACGCTCTAGCGACCATCGTTACGAGGGCCGGCTTAAAGATGGGAATTGATCATTTCTTCTCACTAGGCGCATATAGACTAAGGTTTTTTATCCATAGAGTCAACCTGAAAAATTCAAATCCCATGGCCGGGATTTGAACCACGGATCTCCTAGTCTCCGTCCAGTCGCTCTTACCCATTGAGTATCACAACATGTATCTAGGTATTTATGCGTGAAATCTTAGTATTATATTTTGGTAGGCATACAAAACAGCCTAATTTTACTATACTTAGGTAATAAATAATAGGTAGGATTTAACATTAGTGATTCTGAAGTTGCCATTTCAAATTCAAACAAAATTTCCGCGAAAAATCTGATGAAAGTATCAACAGAGTTTGTAGGTATAGGTATGTTTAGGAATAGAAGGCTATTTTTGTGTTTGTTTTGTTTTTTCGTTTGTTTCCGTCACTGAGCAGCGCTCTAGGACATTGAATGTCATACAAAAAACTTCACCAAATCGATATAAATAATTCTAACTACCACCACCATACATCAAAACATACTTTTTATTGGTTTTTTAATCAGCACCACCAAACATAAAACATCTGTAACATTCAATTGAAAGAAGAAAAAAATTTAAGAACTACTACTATGTAGGTACTACACAAAATATTACACAATTACTATTAGTCATTATTAATATATCTGAACACAGTGCCGAATTGACATACCTACAGGATTTAAAAGGAAAAGGAAAGGAAATTAGATTTAAATGAGTCATGCACAAACTTGCCACATAATCCAAGAAAATGTGATAACATTTGTTTATGGAGATAACAGTACATTATACCAATACAATGATACATTACATCCTCTTTATAGCACAAACACTTTAACGATCATCCATCAATTCCTGTACCTAGTAACACACCTTGATGCAAAGATGTTTTTCAAGAGCAGACTTATATTTATCCATTTTCCCTGAAGATAGTAATTTTAAGTATTTGGAAAGGCATTAATATTCTATCACATTCAGAATGTACTCCTTTCTGAAAACAAGTCAATCTGGCACTGGGTTTGTATAAGTCCATTCTTTCTTTAGTATTTATGCTATGTATATTCACATTGTGTAAAGTCGTCTTGATGTTTGATGTGGAAACATATAACCATAAAGATACACTCACAAGGAAGTGTTAAAAAATTCAGCCTTTGAAACAGACCCTTACATGGAACCGAAACGTTGATGCAACGTGTCACTCTGATGGCCCTCTTCTGTAATATAAAAGCTCACTTAGTCTCCACCGAGTTGCCCAGAATATAAAACCGTATTTCATTATTGAACAAAAATATGAATAGTATAATTGTTTTAAGTCTGAATTAGACAAAAAGAGTACAACGACCTAAGTGCAAAAGTAGCCTAACTCAACTTGGGCACGATACTCTCCAGAAGTATGAGCTTTCCAATTAAGATTTGCATCAACCTGCAGACTAGGAATTTAAGTGAAGTCTGGTCGAGCACATCCTTTGTTCAGAGAAAGATTTTGCGAACTGTATGCTTCATACCTCAAGACCTTAGTTTTCTTAATATTTAATGTGAGTTTAATCGCCTTACACCAATTGCACTTAATGCTGAATGTATTATTCAGTTTTAGTGCAAAATCATGTACCTAGTCACTATTATCTTAGTATCATCAACAAACAAGACAGTAGTAAAAAATGGCTCTGACGAGTTTGTCCAGATATCTACATCCAAGGAAGAGAGGTTTTGAAATTTAATCATTCTAGTAAACTTCAGTTTCTAAAGAAATCCATTACATTGGTGCGATAATCCCTCTAGAAGACTGCACCTGTGATCAATCGTAGGTATTAAAATAACAAGCTTGCAGCCGTCACTAAAAGCCAGTCTTTAATATATCGGCAATCCTCGGATTTACAGTCGCATTAATGAGATCCTTTTTATTTTCTCTCTTTATGCTCGGTGATCCATGTTTCCACCTCGTGACTACACATTCCTTCTTCTTCTGTCTTAACAATTGCCGGCTTTCAATAAAGGCAATGAACAAAAGAAATACGCTTGTTAAGTTCGCCATCTTACCTGTCAGTGAACAACGATTTTATTACAATAGAAACGTGCAGACTTTTGTGATGTAGCGTGGCTTGAGAACTTGAGACACAACGCTCTGTGCCTGAGAAGCATTCGATATCACAAAGCGTTAAGTCCAGATCGTAAATTTTGACGTCTTAATAATAATAAACAGCAAGCGTGACCGTGAGGGAGGAGGTGGAAAACAATATCGATAAGCCACGCCCCTAGGTTGGCTCCGCCCCCATTTGGGTTATCAATGGCACCCTATCGAGCCACGGCGCATGATTAGAAGTTAGGGAAATCGAAAGGGGAAAGTTTAGGAAATAAAACTGTACTTAAGTTTGGATCAGGCAAATTGCAACGTTGGCTTTATCTTTAAGGATACTAAGTATGGTTGCCCACCTGACGCAAAATAATAGTTTATCCAAAAACTGCATTTGCTACGGAGTATAAATACTTAATTAGTAGTGCTAACTTTGCTGTACTTTTCTATTGGTACCATACAATTGTACTTAGTTTAGATTAATGGACACATGTAAGGATTATGACCTGACAGGTGTGTTCAGGGTTGTGCTCATGTCAGTAGTGAAATATTCTATATTTTCTTTATTAGGCAAATTAGTTGCTAAGTAACCGAAAACACAACAGACTCTGCACATTTCGAGAAACCCTCTTGTTCCTGAGCCCAGCCAGGAATCAAACCCCTCGTACAGTAGATGCTCCACTGACTCGTCAAATGTGACCAGATTTAAAAAATCCTGGGGTATGATAGGACAGGTTTACTCGTTCATTTAGGTCGCACAGCAATATATAATGTATTTTAAACTAGAACGATCCTGTTATAAATTTATGGAATGCAGGAAAGAGAGAGACAGAAATACTTCAATTGGCTTTTGGCGATTGCTCGAGGAACATTTAGAGGTGCTTCTCGACGGGAAGTTTCATAATAGCATCCACTGATATCTACGGAAAATTTCTGCACCTTAAACGGAAACAGGTATAAATAGAAAATTTAAGGATTTTGATAAAAATACCTACCTCACCTTACGTGAGAAAACAAACGAGTTAGGTAGTCTAGAATTTTCTGAGAACAACAAGGGGGCCACTTCACTTGTATAAGTAATTGTAGAGTGTAAACCATGAGAGCTAGACTAAAACTTACAGTCACTACACATTTTATTTAAGGGAACCTTTTTATGACATTAGCCATTTTAGAAATACCCACTAATCTATTTTCTTGAATTCTGCAATCCTTTGTCAGCGTACAGTAGATATTTCTAGGAAAACAGCATTTAAACATTATAGATTCAGTTGCCTCTATCTCTCTTTTAGATACACTACCGGTCCAAAGTCTTCGATCACCTACCACAACTATGGATTTGTGGATAAAACAGAGACTTCATTTTCAATATTCTATCATATCCCCGTTCTGTTAGTAAAATGTCTACGTATAAGCGTGTAAGTACTGCTTCTCTTGTGTACGTATTTGACTGGTTCCCACACCTACACTGAGGTGCCGACTCCATTCGAAAAGGCCTGATTCCTTCAGCAGTCAGTAGGAAACAGTTCACATTGGTTTACGTACATTGTGCGCATCTAGCAGTGTGTTCCTACACTTACTTGATTAGTTTCACACCATAGGTATTACCTCCTAATGGGACAAAAGAAGTAGATTGGAATTTAAAACCGTGCTGTTATTGTAGCTAAACATCAAGAAGGCTGTTCCAGTACGACACTAGCAAGAAAGGTTGGCGTAGCCCAATCTACAGTGGTGTTTACACTGCAGAGGTTTAAACAAACTGGTGCCAGTGCAAGTGTTCCTTGATCTGGAAGACCCCAAGTAACATATATAGGGAAGATCAGTACATATGTGTACAGAGTAAACGTCAGAGAGTTCATACAGCTCTTAAAATTCACAAGGAAGTTAATAGTATGCGAAAATAGTTTACCAAACAAAGAAAGTCTTCGGAGGATTAGAGAAGGTTCCTACATCCTCCTTTGACAGGTTTATACCTAACATCCCATGTCAATTCAGTTACAGACCATTCAAAAACATTCTCACGGCTTCTAATTTTGTGAAGAAACCTTCTCAGGTTTAGTATACTAAGTGAATAGGGCGCATGTTTTTTTAACGGTTCTGCTGCTTGTGTAGCATGCGTTTCCTGTCACACACATTTGCTGTCCTTGTCCCACTGTGTAAGGGTGGCACATTCCTCTTAGGGACTTACTTTGCGTTGGTGGACAGTAACTCTAATCTCTGTATCAACCGTGCAACGTCGCCTTCGTGAACAAGACTTAAAGGGGTGCATAATAACCAAGAAACCCATATTGCACAAACAAAATAAGATGATAAGATTACAATAACACAGCAACAAAAAACAGGAGCGTTCAACAATGGCCCAAGGTGTTATTCATGGACGGGTCTCAGTTTCAAGTGATTGGAAGCCATTGTAGCAGGTTTCTTCGTCGACTTCATGGAGAACGTATGAAGATTCAATGTGTGATGCCAACAGTGAAGCACGGTGGAGGGTCGGTTATGGCGTGGGGATGTTTTGCAGTTGATAAAGTTGGTGATCTAGTGAAAATTAATGAAATATTAAAGATGGTAGGATATCACAAGAATCTGATCATATATGCTGATCTATCTGCCAAGAGATTTATTAGTCGTGGATTTATTCGACAGCACAACAATAATCCGAAACATGCTTCTAACTTATGCAGAGAGTATGTCAATAAAAAATAGCAATATGGGGAACTGGAAAATACGATTTGGTGAAGTAAATACTGCTTTAACTACCATTGAACTCTTACGGCACAAACTTGACAGGGAAGTGAGATAACCGAGATCATATAATGTTGAAGATCTGAGGAATAATTTACAGACGTGTTGGAGTGCAATATCTGCAAAAACACTGCACAGTCCTATATCCAAGAGTTCGTGCAGCGGTTCTGGGCAAAGGGGAATAGTTTGAAGAGGCTAAAATCTACGCTATATTGTATTGTACTTAAAGCCAGAGAGATAATATTAATTTTGTTGATATTTTTAATTTTTATGACGTGTTTGTACACTGAAATAATGTATTTAGCTTTTTTTTCCATAGGTGATGGAAAACTTTTGACCGATAGTGTACGTACGACGAAATGTGTAGTGAAGTTATTTCTCGAAGGTTTATCTCAATTAATGTGAAGTAAATATAAAAAAAAAAACTTTCTTAGTGTTTCACTCACATAACTTTCTTTATTCACTCTTCTACAAACTTCTTACAAATACTTATTATTTTATCTGTCTACTTCGTGTTTTGCAATTGACATTTGCCAAAATGGTTTTACTATAGGTATATATCCTCGTAGGTAGAACGAACCAAGGAACTACAACATCCTTAAGCGATAGTACAGTCTTTTATGAACCGGCCGCTATGTATGACTATTTGAAATTCCGTTCTATTTACGTGGTCAGGAGGGAAACAGAACAGACAACCAATCATATTTGAGAAAATTATGTCTTGAAAACTGCAATCTATGAAATGGTTAACATCTTTAAAGAGAGAGAGAGAGAGAGAGAGAGAGAGAGAGAGAGAGAGAGAGAGAGAGAGAGAGAGAGAGAAAGAAAGAAAGAAACAAACGTGTCATAAATTGCACTATTTGCTTTAAGGAAATCTATATTTTTTGTGTACCTAGTAAGTACAATTTTATATATTTCTCATGGTTTCTACTTAATGCAAAGTCATTTAGAATGAAGGGGGCTTTAGAGGCCATTCATAGCTTTGTCTTTTTTTTTTTTTTTTTTTTTTTTTTTTTTTTTTTTTTGTAATTTATGTTCTCCAACATTAAGTCATATCGAACGATGAGTGGAATTGGTAAAATGATGCTCAAAATGAACCCAGGGTCCATAGAGCTTAGAGCTACCAGCCATTCGTCTTTCAGGATAAGGGAAAACCCCGGAAAAAAACTTATCCAGGTAACTTACCCTGACTGAAATTCGAACTCGGAACCTCTTGAATGTGAGACAAACACGCTACCACCACGCTACCACCACGCTACCGAGGCGGGCATTCATTGTCTGTATCCCACCTACTTACCTAAATTCATTTGTTGTGAAAATATTTTAAAGTAGCGATAGCGATTTATTTGAGCCATCTTTAAGAAATCAACAATTTTGAACAGTGATACATATAAGGGATGGTTTGGGATGACGGAATTATTTTTTGAAAATGTTTACGTTGCATCTTTGGAAGATGTAGAAATAAAGAGCTACTAAACCGTCTTTTAGTTTTTTAATTATGCTGTACTTAGGCAGATAGATGTAGTCGAGTAAACACACTCGCAAACACACTGATTCCCCCCCCCCCCCCATTTAGTGAATCTCAAAACCTGTGAAGTACACATAAATATCTAGTAGACAAGTACTGTATTTGACATAAACTGCATTTTTGTGTGAGCGCGTGTGTGTGTGTGTGTGTGTGTGTGTGTGTGTGTGTGTGTGTGTGTGTGTGTGTGTGTGTGTGTGTGTATGTGTGTGTGTTTACAATATTTTATCCTACATGTAAGAGACGTCGTTGCTATGGAGAAACGACATAAGAAAATTTGGACTTTAAATCAGAGTGGGATAAAGTGGCAACGAGTGGGATTAAATAAACAAAATTCACTTGTTCCGGTAATGGGTGGGATAAAGTAAATAAATAAACGGTTAAGAACTACATATTTTCTATAACCTTTTAACAGCAACATCAAACATTCTTACCTATTCTTTAACTATATGAAAGTGAGCTTGCTGTAAAGTTAATACCTCCAAATGGATTAGAAGCAGTAAGACTACCAGTATTTATTTATTTTATCTGTAAAGTCGACGGCAATAAATTCTCAAGTGCTTCTTTTGCTTCATTTAATATATCATTTGGAACCGATATATTAATGTTCTCAACGTCCACCGTAAACTTAATTTTACTAGTTTACGGAAACTAGCAAAAGTAAAAACAAAATTGCTATTCATACATAGTCTCTCATATTTTTTTAAGTACGCCGCAATTCAATGCCTTATTTAATTTATTACTATTGTCAATACGTCACTCTCTTGACTTCGGTAGTGGCCTGAGCCACGTCACATGTGACGTCACCCTTTGGCAATATAAGAAGTGTGACCATAACTCTCTCTCTCTCTCTTTCTCTCTCTCATTGTGAAGCCATGTACTGGGCGTGTCACCCCAGGCTTTCCAAGTTCATTGGGCCATGTTTTGTAATTATCTTTCATAAGTAAATCTCTTTTGTCTTAATTATGGTTTAGTGTAGGTATTAGTGTATTCAATCCTTCATAGGGAAATACCTAAAGAATCCCAACCTTTCCTGCCAAGCATGATTTTTAATTATTCCATCTGAGTTACGTTTTCCCCATCCGTTTCTCTAAACCTATTTATGATTCCGCACCCATACCCATCCATGGCCAAGGACGTGACACTTTCTCTTGTAAAATCATTAACTGAATATTTGTCAAATATTAAGTATATATTAACGACCCTTCAGGTTGCGTTTTAAATTGTTCAACTTACGGATGAACTTTTTGTTTATAAATTACTTGTTAATAAATTACTATTATCAGTTATGCAAAAGTCTTCCAGAATGAAGAGGACTTTTTAGATGCTTTTTCAGAAAACTCAACATCATTTAATTTTTATGTAAATATCTTAAACATATGGTATTTTAATCAAATTTGTTAAAGGTATATTTGAGAAAATAATTTTGATAAAGGGTGAATATATTTTCTTGACATTGAAGACATTTAGATAGCCTAAATATCAAGTTTGATTTTTAAGCAATTTACGTTTCCACAAACACACACACACACACTATATATATATAATGTGTGTAGTGTTTAACGCCCGCTTTTACTACATACGGCACCGCAGGCGATGACACTGATGATACATGAGATGAAGATGGAGCACCGGTGGAATGAGATGGCGGGGGAAACCGGAGATCCCGGAGAAAACCCGCCCCAGCGCCGTGTTGTCCACCATAAATCTCACTTTGCGGTCGCCTGTCCTTCATTTCTAACTTTAGCCAATCAGAACCAGAATATCTTCCTCACATGCAATGAATCCTGTAAAGGACATTGGTCTCGCTATACTTGCAATGGCAGCCTAATTGAAAACGGACTATACCTACGTGGTGGAGGATTACCTAATACGCCTTTGGAATCATGGTAGCTTAATTGTTAAGAACAATCGGACGGAGACGGCTATGGCACTGAATGTTTCAATCTAGCTCTACCTTTCCAAATCTTGTCCTGCACAACATTAGTGCGAAAGAATAATTAATTTAAAGAAGTTTTTGGATGTGATATAAAAATAGGAATCAACTTTTTTTTTCTGTGAAAATGTTTTACCAGATATGAATTTTCTTGATATTTGTATGTGGACAAGAATATGGGAGACACGCGCGGGAATATGGAAGAGGTCCAGCAGTGTGCAGCGTGAAGCTGTCAGTGCTGGTGGACACGGTTGAATTGTGATGAAACATGTAACGTCAGCTGGCAGAGGGCGCGCATAGCCAACATAAACACGAGGGCCGTACCCGCTCCAGCGCCATACTTCTTCCCTACCATTCGTAAGCAAAGAAACCAGAAAATTGTAGTGCACTCACTCCTGTCATACCACCATAAATATGACAGTACTATTATAGGGACAGAATATTTATGTGTGTTTGGGGGAAGGGGGTAATCTCTAAACTAATTTTGATAATTTCCTCCACCACTGTCCTTCCCAACCATCATAGGCTATATTGTGGCACTTTCTAATTCGATTTACGATGAAATTATGACTCTATGACAAGGTTTTGGAGAGCCATTTCGTAATCAGACTCGAGGAACTGCTTCTATAAAGACCTACACCTTTACCTGTAACAATCAATGGCCTAAGGGCGTATCGCTAGTACTTATATCATCTTTGTCTATCTGCTTTTCCCTTCCCATGTGTTTAAAACGGGATCATTCTAGTCTGAGACATGTAGCAGGGCAATTCCGGAGACGGTAAAACCAATGGCTTCTGTCGTCGGAGCTATGGCAGGCGGCCAGCTATTAGTGCTTATCGATTATTGATCACGAGCATTGTTAAGGTGACAACTACTAGTTTATTTCACTGTCAATTTCTACGTGGTCAATTATTTTACACTGTTGAACGAGGTGAATCAAAACCCAAATTACTTTCAAGACATTAGCCATTTTTAATATAATGGGTATTTTATTGGCATTGCTTCCTTAATTAGTATAATGTTTTGCTAGTTTTGTTGTGGTTTGAACTTCCAAGAGAGTTTTTCAGCTTTTATGAAACATATTTTCATTGCACCTATTTTGCATTTTAAAGATATAGCTACATATTATTGTTGCTTTTTTATTCTGACATCACTCGGTTATTATTATTAATTTTTGAGGAAAACGGCCACACCTGAAAATGTCATTTCGGATTCAAAGCTGCGGTACACCTGAGCTCTTAAAATTCTAAACTATTCCCTGGTTTACAGAGGCAAGTCAATATTCAAGTGTCTTCAGCTGTAGAAACAGTGGCGGCTTATGCCGAAAAATAACAGCGTGTTGCGGGAAAAAGTTTCGAAAAATGAAGTCAATGCAACGATGTTTCTTAGTGATATAAACAGAATTTCTACTTCCTTGCGCTTTTTGCTTTATTTTTTAAATCGGGTATTGCTCGTCCTAACATTTTTATACTAAACCCTAACCCTTTCTTCTAATGCTCGCCTTGAAAAGACAGCATGCAGAAGTTCATTAACTGTTCTTTATTTATTGGTTAAAGTTTTCGTAACATTATTACTTACACACCGAATAAAGTGAATTTATAACACGTTTCACACTCACACACAAAATAAAGAAATTGATATTAGCCACTAAATAACGTTACACAAAGAAATACTTAGATACAATGCAAACATGCGAACCACATACATTTGTTATGGGGGATACCCATTATGGTCGCGGAAATGGAGTATCGTGCCATCATGATAGGTGAATCACAAACAATCTGCCCTGCGATATAATAACCACTAGGTATTGGATCTTTTTACGTAAGAAGGATAAAATTAATTTCTAGAACTAAAATATAAAGCAATGATAAATTGTTAAATGATTTTAAATGCATATTCAAGTTCTACAGTGTTGGTGGCCCTGCTTCAACGTGCAGCGAATGATCACCGCGCAACACTCGGCTGCAGCACTCATTTGTGCGAAAATCTATGGAACTTAGAACATTAGGAAGGCAAGAGGGGAAGGTTGTACGCATGCGCAATAACTGATTACCGAGCTTGCTGGCTCTCAGCACGCTGACGTCACGGATGCGTTCCATTAGTTACGCAGGTGTTTTCCATGCATTTAGAGTTCATTATTGGTTGTACTCGATTTCTTATACTTACAATAATGCATTATTTACATGGTCCTTTAAAATTTCTACAATGTGATTTATAAAACAGAAAAGAGCGTGCTGCAGCACTGCAGCAGGTAAGGAAGAGCCGCCCTTGTGTAGAAAGAATGTAGAATCATCGATTTGAAGTTGGCAACGAAAATATCAAAGAAAAATAAAGTGCAGGTGAGCCAGAAAAAAATTGAGTCATAAGTAGGACCTATCTAAGCACGTTGTGCATCACATTCCTACAAAGGTTTTCAATGCTGTTTTACCAACCCCTTCCTTTAAAACACTGCCAAGGAAACGGACCGTCCACTGGAATACCGAGATGGTAAGGATAAGTGATAAAGGCTAACAGCAATCTAAAATTCAACAATGGGCAAATGTTAAAGCAGAAGATGATAACAAAATGACGTTTCAACCAGCAGCTCCAGTTCTGAGAAAGGAGTAGGAAAGAGGATGATCCCATTAACGACTAGTTCATAGATTTAGCTAACGAATCTGTTGGTTACAGTGAAGACTATGAAAAGAATTCTATTTTGTCTTTCGGATCCACTTGATTGGATCCAATGTATTCGTTGCCAGTATTGGCTTCATGAAATATGCACTTCATTGATAATATTTGCTTTGTGAAAAAGCAATAAAATGGATGATTAAAATTATATTTATTTTAGAGTTTTCCCTAAATTTTTTCTACATGAATCATTATTAAAAATGATTGACTAAGTAAAAACAAAAACTGAAATATATATTGTATAATTATTCTTACCTTCATAAATCACCAAATACGGTCACGTGCTCCTGTACCACATGATCAGCTCTCCTGCGTGTAAGAAAATATGACTAAGATTCTACGATGAAGTTTAGAGGGGAGTCTCTACACCTCGACCTATAGAAGATCTTTTGTGCTTTTCCCCTGATATATCGCCTCCCGGAAGGGAGGATGAGATGAGAGGATACTAAGAGAAGTTAGACGAGAACAGCTAAAGATGAAACTTCTTGGGGAGGACTGGGACCCAGATAGGTGAAATGGAGGGACAGGACATTTGGAAGACATAATTATCGTCCCACCATACGCATATCGACCTGAGGAAACTCCCGAAAAAAACCGTGGGTCAGGAATGTAGGCGTCGGGAATCGAAACCACAACCTCCCAAATGCAGACCACATACGCCAACGCCTGACCCATAGGGGTCGTTATGAGAGGAGAGAGCCAGCGTATAGGTTTTTAAAATTTGTATGATCATAAGCACTTACCATTACAAAGATTAATCTTCAAAGAATTTATTTAGGTTCTTTTTCCTTTCAACATTTTCACATAGGTGTTACAAATGTTTTATACACTCTGGCCATCACGCCAGGACTTACACTGTAACAGCTTAACCTTATATACACTTTTTATTAATCCTGATGCACCTTCATTACTTAATTGTGCATTACGTTTTAGAAATAATAAGGAAGCGGTAGTTACATGCAATTTTTTAAAAAGTGGATCGTCATATAATGGCTTTGAAATTCTATACTCCTTGCATGACCACGAGAAAAACCACTCGAGAAACGTATAATTTCAACATCTTAGCAAATAATAAACATCTCCTAAATGTGCACTAACAAGAACTAGTTTTCCTTTTCTTTTTTCTTATTTTTTTCTTTCCTTTTTTTTATTAAGATTTCGTATAGGTTTACCAATGACAGATGTAATTCACAGTTAAGACGATTTCATAGTCTATTTTAAAAAAAAATTAAGACACATTTTATTTGTTATGAAAATATCTTAATTGGGTATATGGTATTTTAAAAAAACAATGTCAAAACCATTTTTGAGAAACTAAATTATTTGTTTAAATTGTAGTTTTGGCATGGAAATTTGTTGAAAATCTTAATATTGCATCCCTAAAAAGTTGAACTCATACCTATACGAAGCATTACTTTTTCACTTATGAATAGCCGAGCCCATGAAACTTCTCAGCCCACATGTGCTACCGACTTACAGTTCGAATTACTACTTCCTCTTTAGATCACGATCCCGTCACATGACCCAAAGGTTTCTCTCGTTTTGCACAAAGAACTGCTGAAACTTCTGCCCGGTATTACGAGAACTGTAGAAATATAGCTGGACATCTTCAAAAGATTAGTCCAATCGAAAGCAGAGCTCTCTTTTACTGCTGTTTGCAGGGTTTTAACTTGGGTTTGGATGGATAACTGAAAAACCCGGTTGAACCTTGGACTGAAATCTGTCCCATATTCCTAGATTAATACAGGCCTACAGTTTTTATGAAAGATACTTTAACCTCTGTTTACTACAGTGATGAGAATTGTGAAATCCGTAATGCACGAGGCGAAACAATAAGTTCAAATAAATAGTGTTGCTAAGGCTGGTTGGAGATACCCTCTTGTACCGTCATTTGTTACAGGTCACCGAAACAAAGTTAATTCATAGGTTAGTTTATATTTGGGAGGCATTTCAGATAATTATTTTCGCTAAAATAGAAAACTCCCACATCGTTCACTGATTTGTTGTTTTATATTTGAATGACACAACTTGCCAGGAGATAAAAGCGAAATCGGGTGCTTTCGCCTTCTATGACAACAGCTACGAGTACATTCATTGCGAGATTACCTTGATTGACACTTGGTGGCGTGGATCAAATGCGCAAGGACTGTCAGAACGCTGAAAAGTCAGCTAATAAGAATGCAATACCCCCAGAGGCATGCTGACATAGGCATTGCCACAGCTACGGATTCAGTGGAAATTTATACGCGTTTTCACATGCATGTACGGATATAATTCTAAGTTTGCCAGCACCGCTATTAGCAAAGTATTCCACTGCGTTTTACACAGTGAGTCTATAAGGGCTATATTTAGAACTTTACAGTACTTTTCACCTTACGAACGTTGTCTGGCACTGCGGACAGACAGCGAGCAAATTCGCAGCAGTGTACTAAGACGGTCGCAGCACGAATGTCAATTACAGGGTAATTTTTACCAACCACAGATATCGGATCAAAGACTTTACACGTGGTTCAACATCCAGGTTTAATAAGCACCCAGGACGCCCGGTAGATGTGGTTACGGAGGAAGTCGCTGAAAAAATTCGCGATATGGTTCTCACTGATCGTCGAATGAAAGCTAAGTGGAACCTAGATGAGTCGACGGGAATGACAATTTATATTTGTACGATAAGTTGAAGATGTAAACGTTGTTGGTTCCATGGTTACTGCGTTTGCCTCCATGGGTGCGGCTTTGAACTCGGAGGCGGGGTTTGGAGCTATTTGACCGAAATTCGAAGGACTTTTTGTCTCAGAGTGTTAACGTCGACGAGATCTGTATTCATCATACTCCAAAAACCAAGCAAAAATCAAAACAATGGGTAGCATCCGGTGAATCTGCTCTAAAAGAAGCAAAGGCAGCCCATTGGGCAGAAAAGTGAGGTGACGAATGCAAAAGGTATCTTCCTCATTGACTTCTTGGAAAAATGAAAACTGATTACAGTGACTTACTGGCCCAATAAAACAAGAAATTGAAATACACAGAAGAAAGAAGCTATTTCAACATAACAGTCTATCAGCACTTTTATTCGGCATTGTCGCCGCCAAACTGCACAAATTGCTGCTGCACTCCTGTGATTTTTTTCTTGTTCCCAAATATGAAGAAACGGCTCGTGGAAATAAAATTTTGATCAAATAAGAAGGTGATTGTCGAAATAGAGGCGTAGTTGCAGTGCTTGACAGTTTTTATTTTGGAAGGATTAACATGACACGAATTAACTGTTCTTCCACACTAGTCGTGTGTAGCTCAAGGTTTGGAAGGGTGGAATCACACTGAAAATGCCAATGCCATAGCCGGGATTTGAACCCTGGATCTCCCGGTCTCCGTCAGGCTGCAGTTAAACATTGAGCTACCATGGCAACGTGCCAGCACGACATTAAATTCTGACATGCATTCTTCCCGGTAAACCACAAATACACATGAGACAACCACCTTAACGGCGACTTACAATGTATAAGTACTTTAAGTTCCGGGCTTTAGAGTTCAGACCAATATTAGCTAATTAATGGAAAGTGATTGTTCTTCCAAACTATCCGTGTGTAGGCCAAGGTTTGGAAAGGTAGAGTCAGAATGTAAAATTCAATTCCAATGCCAGGATTTCAAGCACGGATCTCCCGGTCTCCATCCGGTTGTTTAATGTCGTGCTGACACGTTGCCATGGTAGTTTAATGGGAGGTGGGATGGAGGCCGGGAGATCCGTGGTTCAAATCCGGCCTACGATATTGAATCTTTCAGCCTGACTCTATCTTTCAATGATACGAATGTTGCAAGAACTGTAGTGTATACCTAAAAGGAACTATTTGAGAGAAAAATAATTTGTATCTGAAAACAAAACTGATGTATTTATTCCCAACACGGGTACTTATTGAACCGCCCCTTTGAGGCGCAAGGCCCAAATTTGATTTCATGAGCGATATTTTTGCTGTTTGCACGAAACTAAAGAGTAGGTACTTTTAGTAAACGATGGTACGAGGAAGCTTTTACAGTAACAAAGCAACAACTGGAATGTAACAGTGATATTTTCCCTGCCTCGAACTAACTCCATAGCAGATTTCCCCCTAAATATGAGACACCATGACGTCGTCTTTGTGCAGCTGCAGATGCTACTAGAGAAGTAAACGAGAAGATGTCATATCAGACACGCTTCCTGTGTCTGAGACACATGCACACGTGTACTTGCACGTTTCTCACATAGTAATGCATTAGTTGCGGCAAATTTGTCTGTGTGACTGGTCGTTGCTTCTCTCCCGCATTTACTGCACTCAACGTAGGTATCTTGCCAAATGCTTGCCCACCTACACTTCTCTCAACGCCATGTTTTGGTCAACCTAAGAGTTGTTGTTTGTGTATTTTTACTATCTCTACTGAATCAATCTAGAATGCTTTTGTTGTAACTTATGGGAGGAGAGAAGGAAAGATAAAGAGATAATTTAACAAAACATTGTTAGGATACTGTTCGATGGAGGAGAGGCGATAGCCTTCCATATGTTTACAACAGTACGTTCTAGTTTGTAACAAATTATAAATAAGATATTGCATTCCGTTCAAAAATTACATACCCAGGTTTCACTGGAAATGCACTTTTGAGCCTCCTTAAATTAAAAAGAAACTTCGGAGGCGTGTGTGTATTTGTGTTGTGTGTGTTTGTGTGTATGTGTGTGTGAATAATAATAGAGAGAATATTGAAATTTTGATTTAAGTGTATTAATGGGCAGAAAAGCAGAATTATTGAATCTGTGCATGAAGCAACAGAAAAGCATTAAAAATACAAATAGTTGGTGGTCGGAATTAGAAAGAATGATGCTAAAGACAGGCATGGGAGATCTATGGAGAGCATAGGAGATAAATTATAGCGATTTTTCAAAGGAAGTGAGAACTAGGGTACAAGACATAGATAGGCAAGAGATATGGGAAAATATCGAAGAAAAGAAATCTTTGAAATTTTATAAGCAATTAAAGACAGCATGGAGTAGAGAAAAACATATAGATCAATGTGACAAAACTGGAAGAGAAGGCATAGCATGGATGAGAGTAGGAATATTATACTTAAAAGATGTGAATTTTGTGGAGATGAAGAAAGCACTGTTCATTACCTGATAGAATGTAAGGAGTTAACAAATTACAGGAGAAAAATATGGAATAAGAAATGGGACAGTATGAGCAAAGAGATATTGGTGGTGCACATGCTAACGGGGATGGGAGAAAAGAAAAAAAAATATATAGGAGATTTCTTATATAGGATAAGAGAAAAGTGGATTAGGATAAAAGAAGCGAAGGTCAAGAAGAAACGACAACAAGCTGCTCAGGAAAACCAAAGACTTATAGCCAGCGGACCTGAGTCAGCAAGTAAATCTTAGGGTAATCAATTTTATGTATTTGTACAGGATGTTCTATGTTAAATTTTAATGTACTGAATTTATAATGGAAACTGTACAAATAAATATCAAATAACTTTAAGTAATCAGAGACTTCATAATCATTCGTACGTACAGTAAATCACTTGATAAGAAATGGTTTCACTTTACTGCTGTGAGCCCCGTTGTGATGCCAGTCTATTTATAAAGAGGACTATGTCTTCTTGGCAATAAACTGCATACTTAGTATATTTACTTACGCCTTTCGTGATTGTAGCGATTATTTTTCAAGAAAAGCGACATCCTAATTCTCTGGACGACACATAAATCTATAGAAATTAATAACTCAGAATAAAATTATTTAAAAGTGCATTTAAAATTAGTAATATTAAATGTCGATTTTAATTAATGAATACTGAGAAACGCCATTTCACTGTTCTAAAGCTGAAAACAACAAAGTTGACAAATAACGAAATGGTGCAAACTAGCCCAACAAATTAGAAATGTCTCCCTCACTGATAAATGGGTGCTAGAAGTGACGAACTGATGAACACGTGCTATGTACCCAACTGGAGCTTCATAATCACGAGTGCCAAGTCAACTGCCGTTTTTCTCTCATAGCTGTGAATTAGATAGAGACACAGTTCTGTATGGTACAACAATAATTTATATCACTAAGCTACACCTCGTGAATAACTGCTTCATGGGACTTTATGATATGTAAATGAATCAAAATATCCTTCTTTGTTATCATAGGAACTCAACGATGACATTCAGAACAAGAAAGAATTTCTTAGCTTCTAAATTCAGTCTAATGTCAATTGCTGTTCGTCGCCCAGGACGACTTTTCATTCTCATTCTCCGGTATGTCCGCTACCAGCTGCTCCAATTATGAACGATGAGTTCTTCTCAGGGTATGTGTGGGCGTAACATTGACGAGAAAGACGCAAATTTTAGAAATCTATATTCTTTTATTAATTTAAGTCCCGCTTACATGGCTGCAACTACCAACGTTCTTACATAATGTTGCCTACTCTTAAAGCAGTTAAAATACAAGTTTCCACTTTGGCTGAATACTAATGTGACTGCGAATTCTAAGAATCTGATTTCCCTTCTGATTTTCAGAATTCAGTTAGTGGTTTTCTGGTTGACTAGATTTCATCGTAACCTTAATCACCTTTGCCTTTCCTTACCTCTAATGCAGAGCATACTAACGAACACTAACCTTCTGACAAATTTCAGTCTATTCTTCTTATTATGCAGTAATTTCAACATAGAAAAATTATCTCCATGCCATTTATTTACATAATTATAAATATTACAAGTCAATAATTCTAATATCAACTCTGAAGAACTGAGGTCCAGGTTTTCATGAAAATTCCCCACATCAAAAGTTTCGTGGATATAGGTACTCAACATGGAACATGGGACAGTTCTTTGCAAGACTTCGTCAGCAATGATTCATTAAATACTTAAAGAAATGTATTTATTTAATCATACTAAGGCAACAAAGTAGCTGATGATGGCAACAACAACAACAGTAATAATAATAATAATAATAATAATAATAATAATAATAATAATAATAATAATAATAATAATAATAATAATAATAATAATAATAATAATAATAATAATAATAATAATAATAATAATAATAATAATAATAATAATAATAATAATAATAATAATAATAATAATAATAATAATAATAATAATAATAATAATAATAATAATAATAATAATAATAATAATAATAATAATAATAATAATAATAATAATAATAATAATAATAATAATAATAATAATAATAATAATAATAATAATAATAATAATAATAATAATAATAATAATAATAATAATAATAATAATAATAATAATAATAATAATAATAATAATAATAATAATAATAATAATAATAATAATAATAATAATAATAATAATAATAATAATAATAATAATAATAATAATAATAATAATAATAATAATAATAATAATAAAGTTATTGGTATGAATACACCTTATAGCTTGATAAAGCTATAAGCAACATCTATTCGTTCACAATGTATGGTATATAGCTGCACAACAATTTTCTTAGAATTAGATACGTAGGGGAACATGGTGTAAGACCGGGTACAGGGATGCACTTATGTTTACTAGAGTATGTCCCATCTGCCACCGAGATTTCTTGCTTCCATGTTTTGTCAGTCGCGTATAATGTATTCATGCCTGTCTCACGTGAGTTAACTAATTTATTGCATTTTGAAGCAAAACCGGGTTTGTGATATCTAATTATTCATCTTATTCATCGAACCTACACAGTGAAAGCTGTGTTGGTGTGTTTTGCGGGTAAGTGTATTAGTAGTCTTAGTGTTAAGCTTTTAAATGCAAAACTTGATACTACTTTGTTGGCTGTAGCTCGAAAGGAGTTCAGAGTAGTTTAAAATATGGCAATGGAGGAAGGACTGGGTGGGGTACAATTCGTTAAACCTATGTATTGTGACTTTGTGGGTTCGTAAAATTAAAAGTCCAATTCGCAGAAGTTCAAAATGTTCTTTATTTCCGTAGAAATACACTTTGTGCACCTCTTACAGTAGCAGAATTACATAACATACACAAATACGACCGTCAATGTCGTTGACCACAAAGAGCTCACTTTCAAAATACAGCTGCACGCGCAAATTTATCAAGTTCCGATTACGACTTTGTCTACTGGCGAGTCGCGGCTTCTTTATGTACCTCTACTCATATTTCTAGAAATTAATCGAATTTTCTGTAACAAACAAGACGGCACCAGATGAAACACGAACCTTCCAGTCATCTAACTTTATCTGTTTCGGCAAGCATTTTATCTCCGCGTTGCACTATCTATCCCTTTGTGCGCGCCGGCCGCGCTATCGCAATAATGACTCGCGACAGTATTTACGTAGATGGTAATTCGAATCAAAGACGAGAATTGACTATTCTAACACAAATTAATGTAATGTTTAGTGTATTTTCACACCGTTCTGATTACTCGAGGTTACATTCTCATATGCCAGGGATTTGCACTCGAAAAACCAATGGCCAAAATTTTCCTTTTCCGCGTTTTCAAGGAATATAGTCCCTCCAACATTTCAGCGACCACTTGCCAAACAACGAAGAGAAAAGACCGCTGCAATAACCGATTCTCCTCATAGAAACAATCACATCGAGAAGGAAAGCAGCAAGAAACCTCAAAAAGGCAAATACGTAGACAATTGATCTACACAAAGAAATTTAAAGCCTCAGAAACTAGTAATTCTTGTAGTGACTCAGAGACTGAATTGCTGGATAACGAATCCACACGTCTTCGTTGTAACGGGATGGATGGTTGGGTGAGATGCATGAAGTGCTTCAGATGGGTCCATGAAGGCTGCATGGGATGGAAAGATGATGTTTGTTTGTTTTTGTAATTTTACGACCTCCAACGTTAAGTCGTTTCGGACGATGAATGGAATGGGCGAAATGATGCTCAAATGAGCCGAGGGTCCATAGAGCTTAGAGTTACCCGACATTCGTCTTTCAGAATAAGGGAAACCCCGGTAAAGCCTTATCCGGGTAACTCACCCTGACCGAGATTCGAACTCGGGACCTCTTGAACGTGAAGCACTCTACCACCACGATGATGAACTGGACCTGCACACATGCGAACCATTCTTAGAAACAAAGAATAATACTACCCGGTTTTGCTCCCATTGAGAATCCGGTTCTGCCCCAGCTACGGAGCAAAACCGTATTTTGTAAAGTGTATTGTCATTTTCATTAAATGGAATATGAAACAAAATACTGATGTGTTGATATATGCATTACTTATAAAGCATTCCATTAGTCATGTAAACATGATTTCTGATATTAAATGCGTTACAACATCAACATTTTGTCTATGTTACCTTAGGGTCCCGGACTTAACTCCATGTTCCCCTATATACGAAATATTCGATGCTGCGCGTTTAAATATTCTCAGATTTAAAGACCGGCAAGGTTATAACCTACAAAACTGAAAAGTCCATTCCGTTAATTTCTGAGAATCCTTAACTTATGAAAATCGACTTATTTATATAACGCTTAACTATACCTAGTCAATAGCACTGTCAAATTATAAATTTGGATTTAGTTATAAGAAACGGCAGTTTAAAAGTGAAATTAAATTATCAATAAAGACTATCCAACATGAGTGAAATTCGGTTAGATAATTTAATAAGAACTGGCATATAATTATCCCTATATCGCCATAGATTATAGATGCATAAGTGCAGTCTATAAATGTCAATGGAGATCAGTTGGTAAGCTTGATTTCTGATACATTACAAAATCAATGGAATCCAACAAACACAATAGATAAACTACCAATGAAGAATGTTATTTATCTGCAAATAACAATGAATTTTTTCTAGTCACTCAAATATTTATATCACACTATGGTATATGATTGTTATTGTAATAAACATTTTCTTATTATGTAAACTGATTTTAAACAATTGCTTTATTCTTGGTCTCCGTTTTCAATGGTTTCGTTTATTTGATTGATATCTTTGCAATGGCTGGGGTAGAAGAGTTTGTGCTATCTCAATTCTATATAATAAATCCATTAATTTCTAACTTCAGCCAATTAGAGACATTAAATATATTCCCAAAGTGTAGTAAATCATTTAAGATGACCTAGTTTCACTTTACTGTTGTAAAAATATTAGTTGATATGTCAGTCTAATTACACTAGTCGACAAAGTTTTCTTCACAAAAACTCTGATTAGTGAATCTACTGTATTTTTTCATCCTGAATTCAGATACGTAGTCAGAATTTTTCCATCAGGCACAGTTTTCTTTTTGTGACAGCTACTTTTTACAATAGGATTTTAGCATTTTGTTTGGCCTGTTATAGGAACCTTTACCTCATATGTTGCGATTTTATCCAAGCTGTATATAAGGAAATGATTTCTAATATTATGCTGAAGAACAATAAAGCAAGGCTCTACAGGTTCATTCATGTTTGCACATGTTTTGAATAAAATGTTTCGTGTGTTAGATTGCTGACTGGGTTGAAAAATTGCTCACATCGTATGCCACTTGCAATTCCTATGATTTGGAGGGAACCGAATGATCATTTAAGTGATCATTGTTTCTGTTTGACAAATATAAGTGGAATCACATCTAAAACAAAACATACAGTTAAGTATCTGAATTTGCAGTCTGCAATAAGACCTGAACAGTTAACTGTACAAGTATACGCAGATACAACCTTAGGTGATAACTCTGATTCTGACCTAACTGAAACAAAAATACTTCAGATGAAAATAATTCTACATATGAAGCCAACACCTGTTCATCAGAACCATACTCTCCCAAACAGAAAGACCTTAGTGACCTGATTTGGGATTTAAATCTGTCTTAACAGCAAGCTGAAGGTTTAGCTTCCAGACTCAAAGGATGGAATCTACTCCAGAAGTAAGAATATGTAGTTATTGTGGCTACCATAGTGATTCCAAGTACTGCATGTCTGAAGAAAATGGTATTGTTTTGTAGTGATATATGTACAGTTATGGAAACTCTTGGGCTTCAACACAGGCCAGATGAGTGGTTACTATTCATAGATTCTTCTAAAGTTAGTTTGAAGTCTGTGCTGCTACATATTGGCAATGAACTTCCATCAATACCTGTAGCGCATGCCACTGATATGAAACAGCCATATCAAAATATGAAACTAGTTCTAAAGAAAATACAATATGCAAAATGTCAATGGAATATTTGTGGTGATTAAAAGGTCATTGCTTTATTGCTTAGTTTGCAACTTGGGTTCACCAAAACTTGCTTCTTTTTTTTTTTTTTTTTTTTTTTTCTGGTGCCTCTGGGATAGCAGAGTTAGGAAGTCTCACTATGTTAAAAAATCATGGCTTTAACATAAATATATTCTCTTTGGCCAGAAAAATGTGTCGTATGTCCCTTTAGTGAATCCTGAAAAAATATTATTACCTCCATTGCATATTAAGTTAAGAGTAATGAAAAATTTTGTCAGAGCTATGGATAAACATTAATTCTTGTACCTGATATCCAAATTCCCCAATATCAGTGAAGAAGGAATTTTTATAGGACCACAAATCTGGTCATTAGTGGGTGATGAGCATTTCGAAGGACTATTAAATCCACTGGAGAAAGCAGCCTGGCAGTCTTTCAAAAGTTAATGTTTCAATTTTCTTGGAAACCATAAAGCAGAGAACTATCGTGACATAGTGACTAATCTTCTGCATTCTTATAAAGCTATGGGACGCAACATGTCTTTAAAAATTCACTACTTGGACTCTAACTAGACTTCTTCCATGAAAATCTTGGAGCTCTCCGTGATGATCACAGTGAGCGTTTTTATTAGCAAATTTCTACTATGGAAAAGAGGTAGGTACCAAGGCAAATGGAGTTCCAATATGCTGGCTGACTACTGTTGGACCAAGAATAGTAGAGACGTTCCAGATGCAAAATAAGCCAGAAAATTGCTACCTACCACTTTCCAGGTAAGTCAGAATGAGTAGTTACAATTTTGAGTGAGATAGCTAGTTACAATTTTTTTAGAATATCATAAAAATTCAAATAAATAACACACCAAACTCCTGCCCAATGGGGAAAAACTAAACTTACATTTGAATTCAATATGAAAATACCTCTAGAAAATGTTATTTTAATTCTTGTGAAAGAAAAAGTTTAATAATTTGTTGACTAGTGACAAAATGGACTACGGTATACTATCCATGTTATTGATCCTCTTTTGTCACTCCAGGATCAACAAGTTTGTTCATTGGTTGAGAAAAGTTCTGCTTAAATATGGAAGCGATCAGAAATTACAAAAATTCAGAAACGCATAACAATTTAATCTTGTGTTTTCGTAAACTTAAATGGCACATGAGTCTATTAGTTTCCGGTGATTTCTGACTGAAGCGTGATCAAAGCCCCTATTTTGGTTTCTGTGAGCTATGTATAATTTAACTGAACCAATTCCACTATTAGCATGAAATTAATAGCAAAAATATTTTATAGGAACTGTTTATAGAATTCCTAGCTGAGCAGAGTAAGTCAGAGCTTTTGCGCTAAAAATAAAATTCAATTCTGTGTGTTTTAAATAAGTTTTGATTTATTAGAGTTAGTTATAAAAATACCTCCTATGTTTTGCTTGTTCACAAAGTTAACAAAGGAAACGATGCACAGACTTTTTACTCTCATGCAAAATTATACGGAACACTAGCCATCAGATATTTCCACCTCCACATTCCAAGTAGCGAGGTTCGAGGTACAATAGGGGCCTTGTCTCGATGTCGACGTTGCCGAAAATGCCATCGCTCCCTCTAGGAGCAACAAACAGAGGAGTTGTCCGGGATGGCGAGGGCTGAATGCCCGAAATGTGCGTGTGATTTGTGGGCTGCGGCCACGGTCGAGCATATCCCCCTTTGACGGAGTTCACCTCACCTGTGATCACTTCATTTCCATCCGCATGCATGCGAGTCTTACATGTGGCCAAGAATGATATATATGTGCCGCTCTTTTTTTCTCCTTCCCCGTCGTCGGTAGCATTTGTTTCACGCGTTGATCGAAATGAAGTAATTTAGGTAGAAGGCGGTAGAATCGCAAATCAGACACAATGTCACTTCTCTTTAATGATTACTAAACGAACATGCTTCTAATTCAATGGCAAGGAAGTAAACAAAAATTCACCAATTATTTTGGCATATCATCTTCAACCACCTCTTCTAAGTAATTGAAATGTATTTATTTTGTGATGCAACAGAGCACTGGTCTAATAATAGAAGCTACATAATAAATTAAATGAGCAAATTTCATATCTATAACATAATAGAATTAAAGACGAGAAGAAAAGACTAAGACTAAAATTAATTATTAGAAACAAGGCAATCCATTCGTATTGGTCTAATAAACATAATCATAAATAATATAACTAAAATCACATGTAATTAATTCCTATAAAGAACTGTTTGTTAAATTGTGAATAAGGAATTCTGTAGTTCAGTTGTATTTTTATTGAAAATTTATTCTATTTGGGTAAAACTTCAGATCAGGAGAGATCCACTGCCACTTTCGAAAGTCTAACTCCAGCTAGCAATAACTGAACCCATTTATGAGGTGAGGGCCCAGAGGAGATGTGCGTTATTTCGACTGGTAGAATAACATTGAGGATGATGATGTAACCTGAGCATTTTAGGGTACTTCATGTAAGCTAGTCCTAGGTGAAAATTCCAAAAAAGCTGAAACTTTTGCCTTACATAGCCGGGTATCAAATCACAGACATATGGTACGAGAAAAGTGAACTATTGTAAAATATGAGGGCTGTTCAATAAAGAATGATCACAACTTTTTTTTGACAACGTACCTTTACTCATTCTCATAATTTTGATGGTCGTTCACAAAATAGTCTCCCCTGAATGCGATGCACTTGTGCCAGCGTTTCTGCCAGTCCTCAAAGACATCCTGGAAACCATTTTTGAGAGATCCTTCAAAATCGCCTCCGCAGCCTTCAACCCTGCTTCTGATTACGGATAATGCCTCCCACAAAGGCGTTTCTTTAAGTTAGCGAATAGAAAAAAAGCTACATGGGGCTAAATCCGGACTATAGGGAGGGTGAGGGTTGCACTTCACGTTGATTTTTGCAAGATATTCAGCAACAACATTGGCAATATGCGGCCGCGCATTATCGTGGTGCAGTATCCAGCCTGCTTCACGGAAATGTGGTCTCTTGCGCCTGATAAGGACTTGCAATGTTTTCAGGACATCCCTGTAGTATTGTCCAGTTACTGATGTGTGTGCAAGTACAACATGCTGATAAACCATTCCATGAATATCAAAGAATGAGATGACCATAACTTTCCCAGCAGAAGCGGGGGGTTGGTGATGAAGGAGATTTCCAAACTGATCTTTGCTGTTTGCTCTCAGGATCAAAATTATGTAGTCAAGTTTCATCAACAGTTTTTTTTTTTTAATTTACGTCCTCCAACGTTAAGTCATATCGGACGGTGAATGAATTGGATGGAATGATGCTCAAATGAGTCCAGGGTCCATGAAGCTTAGAGTTACCGAATATTCGTCTTGAAGGATAAGGGAAAACACCGGAAAAACCTTATCCAGGTAGCTCACCCTGGCCGAGATTCGAACTCGGGACCTCTTGAACGTGAGGCAGACATGCTACCATCTACGCTACCGAGGAGGGCTTCATTAGCAGTGAATACGTTTGAAAGAAGCTCCGGATCTTACTCTAACATCAACTTTAACTGCATGCAGTCCTGCATGCGAATGACCTTTTGTTCGGGAATCAAAAGTCTTGAAACCCATTGCGCACAAACACGTCTCATGTGTAATGTTTCTGACACCAACGTGTGGGTGGTACCCAATGAAATGTTCAGTATTTCAGAAAGTGATGTTAAGGTAATTCTTCAATCCTCTCTCACAATGGCAGCAGCAGTGTTGATGTTTTCTTCCGTAAGAGCAGTAACTGGAACCCCGGGTCCACCTTCCTTTGAAATTGATTGTCTCCCCTCTTTAAACATTTTAAACCACCTTCGAGCAGTGCTGTAGGGAAGAACAGACTCTCCATAAGCCTTCTGTAACATTGTATATGCCCCAAAAGAAGATTTTTTGAGACGAAAGCAGAATTTCAAAGCCGCATATTGTTCCTGGCTTGTTACCTCCATTGCAGCGGTAGGCGATACTGAACATGCCGGAACTTTCCTGGTTCTCTCGGGCAGGAACCAGGAGTACCAAAAATGAAACTGCTATGGCGTGTTTGTTTCACATTAAGCTAACAGAATATAATAAGACTGAATTTTAGTGCGAAAAATTATGACCGTGAAAAAATTATGATCATTCTTTATTGAACAGCCCTCGTACATACAATCTTTGACACAAAAAAGTGGCTACCGAAAACAAAGTTCGATTCGGAAAACATCGGAAGCATTCGATGAAGCTCAAAATTCAAATGATTCAATTTGAATCTCGGCTATGGCACTGAAGTTTTTAGTCTGCCTCTACCCTTCCATACTTTTGCCTACACCGGCTAGAGTGAAAAACAATTAATTTTTCCAATACACTCTCTCTGGCTCCATTCAAAGCTGTGCGATAGATAGGGAGGTGCTTTGCGGCTTGGCGTATGCATGGTAGCCGAGAGGTAAAACGCATGTGTACTAAGTAGAGCAACATGAATTCGACTCTTTGATGTCAATTGTTTTTTCTTTATTATTGTTACTTTAATAGCAATGCCTTATGTTTTTCTTGTAGAAGATAAATAATATTTTAAACGCCTTCATTTATAAAAAAAGCAAATAACATTTCCTTGTCGTTTTCAAAATAAAATAAAATTGCCTTAATATTGGTTGTATAAACACTCGGACTCATTCAACTGTTATGAATGTTGCTGGCACATAATGCGAAGTATACTCTCGTGAAAAATTCACTAGTCATTTCGTCTCGTGCATGCCCCACAGAATGAGGGCAGTAATAGAACAGAACTTTTACACATCTGATAATAAATCAATTTCCATTTTTATTTGTTTTAAATATATGAATGACATATTTATCTATTTCATTTAATACAAAAATGGGGTGGTGTGTTTCAGTCTTTATGTGTGGAAATAAATGCCATAAGATCAGTAAACCTTTGTAATTGCAAGTTATATTACAATGCGCGTAATACACATTTCGCATTTCTACAACAAAATAAAATCAAAATGTCTGTTTGTTTGTTTGTTTTTTGTTGTTTGTTCTTTGTAATTTACGTCCTCCAACGTTGTCATATCGGACGATGAATGATATTGGTGAAATGATGCTCAAATTAGTCCGGGATCCATGCTATCCGACATTCGTCTTTAAGGATAAGGGAAAGCCCCTGAAAAACCTTATCTAGGTAACTCACCCTGGCCGAGATTCGAACTCGGGACTTCTTGAACGTGAGGCAGACACGCTACCATCTACGCTACCGAGGCGATTCAACTTTTGTAGGTCTAGCTCCTACATACTTGCCTAAAACCGCACAACTTATCTGTGCAAGTTTAGTAACTGAGACTCAATTATGAATCTTAATTTTTCGCAAGCCGCACCGTGGCTCAGTGGTTAGACCGCTTGGCTCTCACCAAGGCGGACCGGGTTCGATCCCAGGCGACCGCACAGTGAGATTTGTGGTGGACAACACGGCGCTGGGGCGCGTTTTCTCCGGGACCTCCGGTTTCCCCCGCCATCTCATTCCACTGGTGCTCCATCTTCATCTCATGTATCATCAGTGTCACCACCTGCGGTGCCATATGTAGTAAAAGCGGGCGTTAAACACTACACATTTCATTTCATTTCACTTTTTCGCACACTTTAGTTACAGTGCACGAAAAAAGGAATGTGTTCCTATATGAATATGTACGACATATATGAAACAATGTCCTTTGTGTGAACATTCTCATCATTATTGTAATTACGAGAGGATTCAGTAGTACGAAGCTAAAGAGACGCGTTCCGTTACACCATTGTAAACCGGCCGTGGAAACGATATGGAAATACACGCTTCCACAGTCTGCTTTCCGCCCCCCTTAAAGGGTGCATTTATAAAACAACCACTTGATTCAGTGAATTATCTTAGACCGAATTATAAAGTTACCTTTTGAAAAGAGAGTCCTTTTAATATGATAATTTGACAGATAGGAGAAGTCACAAGATACATGTATGGAAGCGATTCTAAATCAAAACGATAAGCTTAAAAGAAGAAAGATTAATGTCCAGAAACCTCTGAACTCCAGTAGTTTATAAATCAATTATAAAATGACACTTATTGGCAACTGTGTCGTAAACGAATGTTTGTTATGGTTAGTCATAATTTATCGATCCTAATAAACTTCGTCTAATCACATCTAATTTATAATAGAGATAATCTCTACTGTTACGGTAATATTTTGTTTGCTAAGGAGCTTCACGTAAGTATTAAGTAAAACTTTAAATTCCTCCTCAAACATTCAGAACATTTTTAAAGCAGTGGTTAATATTTCGATGTGTTTGAAACAAAGAAATTCTTCGTTCCTTGCTCTCACACGCATGCCTTAGTCCAGCAAAATATCTGCTTGTCACTCAGCGAACACAATTTGAGATGGATTGGGACAGGTGCTGTCAAGTCACATCCCTTCTCTCTACTTTGGAATTTCCTCTCATTCTTAAAGAAGAATACAATGGAAATACTACCCATTTATTATACCAGAGACTTCAAGCTAAAAATATCTCCAGTCCTTAAAATCTCGCTTAAGAGATTTCTCACTGAACATTGTTATGGCTAAAACTGTGAAGTTATATTTGAAACACTTTTGTTACACTAACATGACTTTACACACCCACTGTTGTGTACGATAAAGCACTAATCATATACGTATAAGTGTACTACTTTTATTTAATCGAGATTAGCATCTGCATAAATCGATGCATTCATTACAGATTTGTTGTAGGTAAGTGATGAATACAGGAAGGAAAGTAATAGTTAAATCTTTAAGAACCGGTAAGGTTTCCCAGGTCGCGGATTCAAATCCGGCACAGGGCGATGGATTTTTTCGAGCACAAAAGTCCTTAGCGTGGTTTTCTTTGGAAGGAAAGTAATGTCGTGGTACCGTGCCATAGATTTACAGCACGTAAAAATAACCTCATTCCTGATAAAGAGGCCTCTGAGCCCAATAGGTAAGAGTCTGAGAACCACAATAGCTAAAAAGTGTCCATAAATAAAATCTCAGTTTAAAAAAGCAGTTATAACTCATTCAGAATGAGTTATTCAGGTTATTCAAAGAAAATTCAGTTTTAAAAGTCTTCTAAGCATTCTAACTCTTCAATTTTTATGAAATATGAAGCCATGGTCGATATTATAGATATAGTGGCTTAAGTTGTGACAGGAATACAGATCCATTCTCATATACGTTATGACTACTTAATTTAAAGAACATTACTATCTCAGGTATAGGTAGGTACTATTATGAAAGCTGTTGGTATAAGTCGATCAGATTGCATATACTTACGAGAGCATACCTAATATCTGCTTATATACCTATAACCTTTGAGTCTGCTAATCTTTGTTTCAAATAACTTTGCCCAGCTGACATGTATCTCTCCATGTACCATTGCCTTCCCTCTTTCCCTAATTGGCTAGTGCTTTCGGCGCCGCAGGCGTTGCTTTCACACCACTTGGAAACCTGCAGTAAACGGATTAATAATTGTCAGGAAGGTATATAAAATCATGCAAATATAGATGTGAAGGCATGCAGAAACACAAGTTTATAATAAAACTCAACTCACACGTTGAATGACAAATCCAGTTTAAAGCTAGGTCAGCAATAAAAGTAATATAAACAACTACGTCACGACTCCGTTAAACACACGTGCTATAGAGGCATGTTTGGAGCAAAGGATCCTCCTCTTTATTTCCTCTTTTGAATTAACATATATTCCATATAAATTAACTCTATAACGTTATATATTTAATTCATACGGTTATGAAAATATAAATTTGGCAATTCTCTCCTAACTTATTAAGATATATTATCATGTTAAATAAAGAACTTGGTTTTACCGCACAACAGTCTATACCACGACAGCAGCCAATGGGAGGTGATTAGGTCACGTGGACGTTAAGAGATACGAGGCAAGCTTATTTGATACAAGGATTATTACACATTGATCACATTGAATAAAGGCTTGATTAAAAGAGCATTTCTATCTGCTGGTCTACCCCTAAACTTGGAAGCCACTGAAATAATTGGATCAGATTGGCCTGACGGCCTAACTTCTTTCCTTGGTCACCAAGAAAGATGTGGACATTCTAGTGTCACTAAGCAAGCCGGATCTGCTGCAGCCTTGGCTATTTCTGCCAAGAAAACGAACTACAAGCATATAACAAATTGCTACAATTTCGTTGCATTTTGGAGCTGAGACACTAGGTCTATGTTGCCAAGAGCCGACATATCTAACACTAGAGCTTGGGAAACAATTCCAAGCCTGTAAGACGGGAAGCTGTGGGCATGATGCGAAATTTTGCTCAAGAACACCGCCTTAAATGAGGTCTTTTGCTATTGAAGCTTACTGATTTCCTAAAATATATTACGTTATATGGCATCAATATAGAAGGCATATACCAACATGTTCCTTCTATGAGTGAGAAACCTGAAATTACGTTACCTGAGGAAGAAAACAGGAAACTTAATGTAGTATAGCTTCTGCTTCCTATTAAAACTTATATATCTAAGCTCCTAGACTTTTATAATTCAAATTTTGAGCAGAAAATATTGATTTTTTTATATTTTCATAGTTATTAGGTAACCTTATGACTGAAGTAACTTTCTTGTATTTAATTGATTACATTCTTGTATTCAATTTTATTATTAAAAATATTTTTACATATGAGGCACCAAAAATGTCAATGGGGTTTAAGAAAATCGTTAAAACTTTTCTGAGGATATAAAAGAATGAAAACTTTTCCGTAAGAAGGCTATTTTAGAAAAATATATATTAAAAAAAAACTTTACCTATTTTCACTCTTGGGAGGTGCTGTATCAAGTGTGATATTTCTACATATACACTTTCTAAATCCAGGGAACCTCAAAATCTACAAATCTTTTTAAATTATGATAGCTAAGGAATTTATGTGTAGGATGCAGCACTCTCTCTACTATGTATGTGGTAGAGAGGGTAAAAAGTACCTACCCATACTATTGAATAACTGAAACCAATTTTAATTGATATCTTAGAAATAATTGATGATACACAAATAATTATTTAAATCAATGCCTTTTTATCTATGTCTTAAGTTCATTGGCCGGCAAAATAAATAAATACAATAAAATAATATGAGCCCCTATGGGCCAAACACTGTCAACCCGACTGCTGGCCTCACGTCCACATACACAAAACAAAGGTGGGCGATCATCCAATCGCTACGGGAGGAGATATGGTCGGCATCTCGGTATCTCCCAGCCGGAAAGTTGTCTTACACAACCAGGGCAGCTACCTAACGTAGCTCCTGAATTTCCCCACGATGCTCAGTAGGCACCAGTCCTACACCCGAGACTTAAAATCCGCACCCCCAGGGATGGGATCTATTCCAGGCGCTTTCTGTGGCAGAGAACCAAAGCATGATACCTTAGCCACAGGAAAACTTTTACCTACTTGGTTATAGTACAAATGAATTCCGAATAAAGTGAACTTCACAGGCTATTCCCGGTATAACTACTTACATTTTATTTAGCAAGTAAATATCCAGATTAACTATATGTATTTTAAACAAAATGTTTGGAACCATTTTTGAGAAAATAAAACATTTTAAAATGTAAAAAGTAGCTTTAGGTGGAGGGAAGTTTTAAACCTTCGTGTCGAATATTTGAAAGACAGGAACCGTAAATGCAAAGTTCAGGAATTTGTCAGACATTTCGTTGTAGAATTATACTATCCATAGACCACATGCACTCACTTACATACGGATGTTTACCTTTTAACGTATTTTGAATTCGGTAATCTCAAATTGTTGGGTGAAATACAATGCTTCTTCTGCAACTCAGTAAAGAAAGTTAAAAAAGACAGCTTGTTTTTCGATCATATGCTAAAACCAAAATCTGTATTTAAAAATGTTATGTGTAACAATAACTAGACTTTCGCTACTCTTGTACAAACTATTCTTACAAACGCTTATTTCTCTACTTCGTGTTAATTGAGATAGACGTTTACAGAAATCATTGCTTATGTTCTTTTAGGTGCAAGGAAAATAAGGGAACACAGTAGGCATTAAGCAATTGTCCAATCTTTTAACAGCCGTTCGCTATGTGATGACTTTGATCTTCCGTTCTCTTTGCATAACCTAAAGACAAGAAGAAAATGACTTCCCAAATGACTTCCCAATACAAATAAATAACAAAAATATCTCTGAAATAATTCATTTCAAGAAAAAATTATGTAGGTATAGGAGGTAAACTGTATGCTTCAGCGATATCTACATTCTTTGGGTGGTAAGATTTTGCCTATCTCTTACAGTTTACCTATCAGTTATTAAAAGTTCCCTGAAGACGACTTTTTAGGATATTCTCAGAAAATTCAAGTTATACATTTCATTTATCGTAAAAATATGTTAAATATGTGGTGTTTTACTCAAAATCTTTAGAGCCATTCTTGAGAAAATCAAAATTTTAGAAAAGTGTTCCATGTAAAGGGTAGGTCTGAGGTGGGGAGAACTTCTTCAAAATCTTCCTGTCAGATTACGAAATGCTGAACTTAAATATCACGTTGGCCATTTAACTGACTTCGTTTTTTAGTTATGCTGTTCATAAAAATCACATACACACAATACTTTTTATATAAAAATGCAGTTTTTATTTAGGGAATCACAAAACGTGTATTTGCAGTGAAAACAAGATATTGAATTTTTTGGTGGAATAGAATACTTTCCCATGTTACTACAAGTATAATAGACAAAGCAAAGAAAACTGCAGTTCCCTTTTATAAATATTGAGCTTATCATAAGCTTTCCTTAAAAAATATGCATTTATTAAACTTAATTGATATCTTGTTTTCACTTTCAAATGAAGAAAATTTCAATGCTTTTCTTGCAGTTTTTCAAAAGAATCAGCTGAAACATTTCTAAAATAAACAACCTTTGCACAGATAAATTGAACACAGAAATGTTAATGGAAAATAAATACTAATTTATTCTAGACTGTTAAAAATTCAGATACTGAATGAAAATGCTCAACATTCCAATTTGATTTTGCGTTTCTATTATTCAAGAAATTTTTCGTGACCTTTTCACCCATACAATGAACTTAAATATTGCTTGTGCTGCCTAGTTTTGTGAGTAAATGGAGCAGTCAAACATAAGAGAAGTGAAATGATTAATGGCAATATATGAGTAAGTTTTTCACAATCTTGGGTCTATGAGGTTAGCACTATGTGACCTACTCCTCATAAATCACATTAAAGAGCACATTACAACAGGAAATCTATTACTAACGACATAATTAATCATAAAGGGTATTCAACCTTTGCTGCAACAATTCTTGGTTACGAAAACCTTTATCGAAGTCGTAAAAGCGTAATAAACCTTATACAATCATACTCACAAGGTCAGCCGTTGGGACCTAAATCACGTCTTTGCCTCGATGAAGTTGGAAATCTTGAACCACAGTTTCACTGCCATGAGTCAGTAACGAATTTTCCTCCCCAGCTGGATAAATTCCTACTCAACCTATAAAAAACATTAGAATTCATGCTCTTCTGGTTTCCTAATTTTTTAGCCAAGTTGCGAAATTTAAGAAAACGAAGTAAATCAAGTAATACCAAGAATGACCCTTTATGGATTTTACTTTTACACCATCTCCTTTATATTTAACTAAACTTTAAACGTTAATCCCATTGAAAGATGTGTTACACTCACACCCCTCTGCTCATTCCAGTTCAAATTATTCCTAAAACACTACTTCATGTTAATCGAGATAAACATTTGCAGAAAATTTTTCTAACAATTTCCTTCCCTCCAATTAGAGGAGTGAAATACACTTAAAGCAGTAGTCAAAGTTATTAAGAATGGATCACTATGTAATGGCTTTAAAATTCTATTTTACTTGCATGGCCAAAAGAATAAAAAATAAAGGAAAAACGAGAAAGCAGCCTTCAAACTTTGAAATGCAACCCAGTAACAAAATATTTAAATGTTGAGTGTTTTTAATGGGCGCTTTTCTTGAACTGGTGTGGTTCTAGGGATCCCATTTCTATATTGGGCGTTAAAGACCACTTAAGTTTGCTCATGGGCTTCTTTAGTAGCCTTGAGGTTCTTTTACGTGACGTAAATATAGGACACAGGACTATGGCATTACTTCCCTTCCTAAGAAAGCCATACGGATATTTGCGCAAAACAAACAAACAAACAAAAACATCACCCTCCACCAGGTTTGAACCTACGACTTCAGCAACCAAAGGCCACCTTGTTACTCCTAGACTACATATAATGACAAATAAAATGTATTTGGCATATTTCTAATGACATTAGTCACTCAGAATGAAGAGGATTGCTGAGGCTATTCCCAAATGTATTCACAACTCAAGATGTAAATATCACTTCTGATGAGAAAGTATTGTCACCCAATTATCGTAAGGCACGACCAACTGACGGCTGAGTGAGGGCCGGGAAGCATTCGCCCACGCCTACCCATTTATCTTGTAGCGGAAACGAGGGGATGGTTGGAAAAACATCATTAGCCATCTCTTCCCCCTTCCCTGGCGTCTGGAACCTTCGGGGTGATTCACTGAACCGCGAAACTTCCAGAAACGGCAATCTTCCTATAAAAAGGGGCTGCAGTTGGCGAGAGAGTTCTTGGCGGGCAGACGGAGGAGCGCCGTGCTAGTGAACGAACTGGAAGACTGTGTACGTGCATCTGAGGAGTTGTACGTAATTGCGAGTGTAGAGTGGACCTGTGACAGGCGAACTGGTGAATTGTAATTGTGTACGCTACGTAATTCTATGTAATCGGCAAGTGTTCTAACTGTAATTCGGTGGAAATAAAGGAAATTTTGAGTTTGTGCAATTGGAATTTTAATTTCACGAACCCACAAAGTCACAGTATTAAGCATTTTGACATTTAATTAAAACTGTCAGGACCATTTTTGAGAAATCCAAAAAGAAAGAACATGTTACTGTTAAAGAATTGCTTCGTTTGGAGGTTTTCTGAAGGAAAAAAAGAAGAAAATTTATGTTCCGTGAACAGTGTGTGAATTTGCCCTTCGTTAAGGTATACACAGACCTTCATAACTAAAGAAGTGACGCCTGTCAAGTATGAAGTTTGGTATTGATCAGCTTATTCGTTTATTACTATGCTGCCCACAAGCATGCTTACGGGATATTTTAGACAAATCTTTTCGGGTTTAGAGAAATTCTCAACTATATTTTGGTGAAATTTGGGTAGGATTTTCAGACAAACTGCCATGGTTATTCTAGCTGCCATAATAAGAGTTGCACAAACTAAATAATTAAAATGTGAGACATTTTGTTTATTATCAGGTTTTTTCATTAATATTAATAATAATTTGGCATATATTGTATACATATTATTTCTAACAATAACCATTTAAAGGATCTATGTTATTGTTCTGCGTTAGTAACATGTTAGCAGCCAGCAGTTGGTAACCCTGAATAAGCTCTACGTAGAGTGGATATCTATCCTCAACTTATCGCTAATCCTTAGAAAGAATTATCACATGTATTAAGAAGTAGGTGCACATTAACGCAACGCTGGCATATCGAAACAGTAACTGCAAACGTCGATTTGCAAACGTTGTCATTAAAAATTCGGTTCTTTCCCAGTTGTGTTATTTTCTGTATCTGCGTAATTTTGAAGGTGGATTACTAGGAGATTTGTTCCAAATGGACGTACAATTGATGGGGATTTTATTCTTAACAACTGGAACGAGTTCATCAAGTTCTGAGGCAGAGAAAGGCACCTCATATTGGTTAACAGAAACAAAGTTCTCTTGCAGCAGAATTATACGAGACATACATATAAAGGATCAGTGAAAAATTCAAGATTTCGAACTACTACCACATTCATTAGATAAGCTGAGCATGCGGTATTACATTATCATCTGTTTAGATACATGGCCCATTTCTTACTTGGAATAAGTTTTGGAAACATGTAAATGATTGAAATGGGAATCAACTGATACTTAATTATCACCAGGTAGTTTTTATGCTAAAGCGATGAACATTCTCCAGTGTCATCATTGATCCCTCGGGACATAATGTTGGTAGCTTCAGTGATTTGAGTCCTTTTATTTTTTCACAGTGAGTGTCAGAAGTGACTGAGGTGTAAGATGGAGAAAATTGAGGCTCGTAGTGTTATCAAGTTCCTGTATTTGAAGGGCAAAAATGCCCGGGAAATCCATGATGAGGTGACGGCTGTTTATGGAAATGGTTGCCCATCGTATGACACTACTGTGAGGTGGAAAAGAAAATTTTAAACTAGTCGTATGTCCCTGACAGATGAGCCACGAGCTGGTAGACCGTCAATGACAGACGATGCTGTCACAGTAAAGAAAGTGGAGTATTTAATACTGGAAGACAGACGAGAAACCATCCAAATGATCACGAATGAGACACAGCTTAGTTATAGTAGTGTGTGGAAAATTATTCATGACGAACTGAACATGTCTAAGGTGTCTGCACGGTGGGTTCCACGTTTACTAACCCCCTTCCAAAAGCAAACACGGCGTGACCTTTCAAGACAGATGTTGATGCTGTTGAAACAGGATGAAGATGATTTTTTTTGATCCTCTGATAATAACCATGGATGAATCCTGGATCTATCAGTACAACTCAGAGACAAAAACCACGAGCATGGAAGGAAACATGCCGATTCCCCCTTCCCAAAAAGGCAAAGGAGCAAACGTCACCTGGGAAGGACATGCTTTCAATTTTCAGGGACTGTCGTGAAGTCATCCTTACAGATTATCTTGCCAATGGTCAAACCATCACTGGCACATACTACTGCAATCTTTTGGACAACTTACGAGCAGCTCTGATTAAGAAACGACGCGGTATGCTCTCCAAAGTTGTTCGTCTTCTGTCTGACAATGCGCCAGTTCCGTCATCTCAAGTTGCAGTTGACAAAACAATGGAATGTGACTTTGAGACCTTACAGCATCCTCCTTATTCGCCCGATCTCGCAGCAAGTTACTTTTTCTTGTTCCCGGAAGTGAAGAATCCGTTTCGCGGTCGCCGATTTAACAATTCAAATGACGTCATTAATGAAGTGGAAGAGTAGTTTAAGGCGAATTCTGCAGAATTCTACAATCAAGGTATTCGGAAGGTCAAGAAACGCTGGGAAAATGTGTAAATCTGTGTATGGAATGTGATCACCAACACTTGAGACCTACTGAACAATAGCTTGGGGCCATGAAGCATTATTGCATTAATGTAATATACAATATGTGTGTGTGTAAAAAAGTCTAAATATTTCGGTCAAATAAATACAATGTTCTTAGCTTTTCTTATTATTGAATGTCCTTATTGGTTCCCTGAATCCTCCCTTGGGGACCAATTGAGGTGCTTGATTGAGAAGCACAAGAGTACGTAGAGAAGATCTAACAAGCACATATCAACACAAACTCTCTATCACATTTTTAAAGGGTGATAATTAAAACTTTATGACACCCCGTCGTACATAGTTTAAGAGAAAATTATTCCAAGTATAATACAAGTAAATCCAACAAGCTATTCTAGGCTGATCATATTCGGAAAAGTAACTCTACTATCACTAATACAAAGAACTAGGGCAAAATTTTGACCGGTTTCACTCACATTGTTTTCTCTACTCGTCGTTCTATAAAGTAGCCCTACAAAAGCTTAGGATAGGATGGATTCTTACGGAGAAGATGCGACCAGTCTTGATCTATTGTATCTATGTCCCAAGTGGAGCATTCCTGGAAGGAAGGATGAGGTGAGAGGAGACAGAGAGCTGCCGACCAAGTAGTCACGACAGTGCAGAGGACAGTTCTGTACTATTGATCAGTTGGAAAGTCCCTAGCAGGCCAGTAGAGCCCGTATCCCATCCTCTGTAGTTCTGAAACGACCCTCTAGGCCATTCTATCGAAGGAGGAAGTTTTTATCAGGGACATATCATGGGGATGAAATGGAGAGACAGGAAATTCGGGTGATATAATTGCCCAGCATTCGCCTGTTGACCCGGAAAACCCCCCGAAGAACACATGGATCATGTAGGTCGGTCACGAGAATCGAAACCGGGCCTCTCGGATGGCGCTACAGACGAAACTGCCTCAACTATACCGTTCGGTCTTAAAAGAACTTATTCTTCTATCTAATTCTTGGTAATCTTGATAAACTTTCATTGCACATCTACACATTTCGTTTTGGGTACGATCTACTTCATTATCTACTAGCTTAATCTTTAACAACAATGTGAAAAAGTATCTTTTTAGTGCTTCAATAAATACATAAATACATAAATAATAGCTATATAATATACATTTATTTAAAATGAAATATATGTGTAGTAAAATTCCATGTTTACGCTTGTCGATTCTCGCTGGACGTTCCATATTATTGATGTATTATTTTACCCTCTATAGGTAGAGCTTCCAAATCCCGATATTAGCGATGCTTTTCGGAACAAAATTCAATATAAATAGGTAACTGTTGTATAGTATAGGTATAGTATATAATTTGCCAAATGTGTATAATATTTTAAAAGTATCGTGACGAAATAGTTCGCATGATTATAACGAATGATCATCGCAGCTCGAGTATTTTACCTGGGCTTCCTGCACGTAACAACGGTACCTTTTTTGAAAAAGGAATTTATAATCTCAAACGGCAGGCATTTTTTATCCTTCTTTGAAGTTTTTTCTGTATAATGAATTGTAGTACTTGCACAAAATGGCAAAGCCTGAATGATTCTCTGTAAGCCAGAAATTACATATTATGTAGAAGTATAACACAAATTCCATTCTAAATCAAAATATTTACTAAATCTCTAGACATTTCCCCAACTAGTCCACGAACTGGAGTTAGACTTTTGTGCTTCCAATGGTTGGATTGTTAGATTCAAGCAAAGACATGGCATAACGTATTGGCAAATGAGTGATGAATCAGAATGGGACAGTGATGTGATTAAAAATGCAATAATTCGTAGTACCAGCGCGCGGCAATTAGCAATTGAAGTTTTTCCACAAGAAATGATGGAAGGAATAGCCTTCTTTCACTTTGTCGTTCATTTTCAAATTTACTACTTCCAAATCTTAAAAGGTAAATTTGATGGAAATTAATCATTTCTTCCACACTAACCGTCTGTAGGCTAAGGTTTGGATGAGTAGAGCCGGACTGAAAAATGCAATGCCATAGCCGGAATTTGAACCAGGAACTCCCGGCCTCCGTCCGGTTGCTCTTAAGCATTGAGCTACTATGGCGTACCTCACTGTACCTATATGAGAGCCCTAGTAGTTTACCGGGAAAACACTCGAGTCAGTTGGAGAATTTAATATCACTGCAGCATGTTGGCCATAGTAGCTCAATGGTTAAGAGCAACCAGACGAAGACCGAGAGATCCGTGGTTCAGATACCAGCTATGGCATTGAATTTTTCAGTTTGGCTATACTCAACCTTAAAAAATAAACTTGATTATCCTGCATTTCCTATTAAATTTTGTCAGAATTTGCTTTTTCATCATAATAAATTATTCCATGTGTAAGGGCTGCCCCGATTATCATACATTTATGCCACTGTCCCTTGAAGAGGTAATACGTGGTTTTACTATAGATATTATTATTGTTGTTTTATTGTTATTATTCATAGAGCAAGACTGGAACATTCAGTGCCAGAGCTACGATTTGAACCACACTAGGAGTTCTCATATAGGTACACATGAGCAACTACTTTAAGTCCCAAACCTTATAGTTTAGGCGACTATTAGGTGAATTAACGTAAATTGATTGTTTTTTTCAATTGCATGAATAAGTAGCAGAGAAAGTAAAAATAGGATGTTTAATAAATATAACGAGTTGCTACAGTGAAAAAAACGGTGCAACAATAAAAGAATGTACCTATAACAGGCGCGGCTTTTGGGCTGTTGACAGTAGTATAGCCTTGAGGTCGTTTCCTTTCCTAAATAACGGGTATAGAATGGGCTATTTGCTGGTAATGTTATGCCAGCTATTCTGAGTCACAAATAGGATGCGCACCATTTAAAAATGGGACTGCTAATATTCTTCTCCCCTAAGCTCGTTTCGCTCCAGCGCAGCCATTCGGAGAAGAAATCTCCGGTAAAAAGTATGTCTTCTACCTCACATGTGCTTCAACGCAAGAGCGGGGCCTCTTTAAGCCTATAAATAGTGAGTTAGTTGGCTACGTGGAGTAAACGTTTTGCGGTTTGCCGTAAGTGTAAATTCATTCAGCTTGTCTGTACTTGCAAGTATTTTATTAAATCCGCACACGCTTCTCGCAAGAGATAAACGGCAAAGTTATTCAAATTTAAATGCAAATTTCATCAGTCGTCAATTCTTACAGAATTTTTATTTTAAATACATATAGCTATATTCAGTGCTCTAATCCTAGAAAATACACTATAGTTGCATACTTATTTACAACTCGTTAACGTTATATATTTTTCAGCTGGGGTTTAAATATGTGCCTTTAACACTTTTAGCATTACAGGTTGTAACGGTGTTTTCGTTTAGGCCCCGAGAGTTGAAAAATGTTTAAATATGTGGTTTAACAATCGATATGGACATGCTAAAATGAATAAGAAAGAAAATTGTTAAAATTCAGTAGGTCAGGAGATGACGCAAAATGTAAGTGATATGATGTGAATGTTTTATGATTGTTAGTTTTAAAAATGAGATAATGTAATGTGTGACATGGACCAATAAAAATTAAGTTTGATTGGTAGTGATGGCAACGAGAGAAGGAAAAATCAATAATTTTCGTAAAATAGCCAGGAAAGAAAGCGTCTTTTGATGGTGAACAGGCCTTGACAAAACCCTGTAAAAGAGTTAATATCAGTTTTCTGTTAATTTTTAATCAAGGTATACAATATCGTATACAATATTATACGAAAAATTGTATAAATAATACAAATTAAATTGAGAATTTTGATATTTTTAAAGCAAAAAAAAAAAAAAAAAAAATTATTGGTATCGAAGTTTATTTAGAAAATGTATCCTTTCACTAGCGACCTCATCTGAAAATTTAAGAGTTCTCATAGCTCAGACTATGAAGCAGAAGCAGAACAGAAGCAGAACCGGAGATTTTTTCTATATACATCGATACATCTGAGTGCCAGATCTGAACCAAAGATTCAGATCGGGAAGAAGTAGCAGCTCGTGGCTTTATCGTCACCATCTAGGTGGGCAGCAGACAACCCACAACCTCAGTCAGAATGCGGGACGACATCAGGTGAGAATAATTCCGTTTCACATGATCGCCATAGCGCAGACTCCGAAAACACTCTCGTCACCATAATCCTGTTTTACTAGGTAAATTATTATATAGTTTAATTCCCAATCACAATGGGATCTTTGTCTGATACTTTTTTAACATTTGTGGATTTATATTTCTGATATGAGTGCACACAATTATTCTTGGTTAACTTTTTATCATTACTCAGCAAAATCACGCGATATGCATATTGAGAGTATAATGTTAACTATTACTTTGAATAAATGTGTCTTTATAAGATTCTCTTGATTCTCTTATACACCCTTTGATGCTCCCCCCCCCCCCCCAAAAAAGCAACTCTTGAAGCGTATATTTTTATACCACATCGATTCCACGGCCGGTTTACAACGGTGTCATGAAACACGTCTCTTTATCTTCGTCCTACTGAATGTTCTCATAACTGAGTCTCAGTTACTAAACGTGCACTGATAGTCGAGCAGTTAAAAATAAGAATGCAGGAGCTAGACCTACAAAGGTTCGAATTCCCGACATTATTCTTTCATTTTCTATTGTAAAAACACTAAATGTGTATTACGCACGTAATATAAGTTCCAATTGCTCAGGTTTACTTCATTTTATGGCATTTATGCTCATACATATAAACTGTTTTTAAAATAGCTGAAATAAATGTTTTTATTCATTCATCTAAAATCAAATAAAACTGGAAATTAACTTAGTATTGGGTGTGTAAACCCTCTGCTTCTATTACTGCCCTCATTCTGCGGTCCTTGGATGAGACCAAATGCCTAGTGAAATGTTCATGAGAGGATACCTACTTCGCTTTATATGCCAGCACCATTCATAACAAATGAATGAGCCTGAGTGTTTACACAACCAATGGTAAGGCAATTTTCTAATAACATTGCATTTATGTTGAAAACGACAAGAATATGTTATTTGCGTTTTTATAAATGAATGTGTTCAAAATATTATTAATTATCTTATGCAAGAAAAACATAAGGTATTGCTATTAAAGTAACAATAATAAAAAATCATACTTAGCAAAGGATTCAAACTTATGTTGTCCCACTTACGAAACACATGCGTTTTACCGTTCGGCTACCATGACTACGGCCAAGCCGCAAAGCACCTCCCTATCTGTTGCATAGCTTTGAAATGAAGCCAGAGTATTATCAAGGCGTATATTGGAAAAGTTCATTGTTGTTTGTATGCCAAAGTAGGGAAAGGTAGAGTCAAACTGAAAACTTCAAAGCCATAGCCGGGATTCAAATTAAACTTTTCAGTCTGACTCCACCTTTCCAAATCGTATATTATTAACACAGCGCCATCGAATGTTTCCAATGTTTTCCGAACAATGTTTTGTTTCCGGTAGTTGCTCTTTTCTTTTCCCTAAGGCCACATATACAACTGCAGGATCAACTTTGTAATGTCCAATGATTAACATTCACAAGATCATCTCAGCCCATAAAAAATTGGTATATCATTTTCTGAATAAATATCTGATGTGTTGTAATCATATGACTTTCTGTCAACACATCTAGAAAGTAAAAGGAGTATTGTATTCTATGAAATTTCTAATACAAACTCTTGCCATAAATTACATTTTTAAAGTTATTGAACCTGAAAGGTCTGGTACCTTGCATTCAGATGACTTTCTATACTACTTTGTAAAGACTACTCCTTAAGTTTGTAACAGGAATTTGTTTTGATTTCTTACTTGGATCCTCTTGTACAAGGCATCCACGCCAACATCAGATCCAAAATTATGTTCATACGTTCACTTTCATGATTATTTTGAAGTGTCAATCGAATTCTAAATAAGTCATGAGACATACGTGTTTCAGGGCGTGGTCCGGAATAAAGAATTCAAATTATTTCGATGAATTCTTATTTTGTTATATTTATACGGATTCGAACTACAACTTCAAACATTTTTGTTCTTGCAGCGGTAACATCACATTTGTCATTACAACAAAAATCTCTTTCTCTTTATAACAAGATTATTGATTTATCTTCACTAAACAAGACTGAAGAACATATCACTCTCCTCAAGATTATTAACTTATCGTATTGTAACAAAACTGATTAACATATCTCTCTCCTTAGGATTATTGACTTCTCGTCACTATCGTTACTTACTTCTTAACTTTGTGATTGGCCGATCCAATGGCACGTCACCACATTACGTCATATTACGTCATACCATTATTATTTCGGCCAATCACACAATTACATACATTTTTACATATTTAAATTATTAAATATATCTACATAATCAGTTTTTATCAATTTATAAACCCCTCACACTTCAAACATAACCCAAGAGTACTGTTACAAGCTGGTTATTCTATCTATTTCATATTAACTGAGATAAAGTTTGTAGAAATGTTATATTAAAATAAAAAGCAGTTGCAATGGTTATAGGGCAATGCAGTAGCCTTAACTAAGAGTCATATCTTTTAAGAGCTGATTGCAATTTGATACTTTTGAAATCCCGTTCTCTTTACATGACCAGGAAGGGAAAAACGACTTATTATTTGAGAAATATAAAATATTGGAACCTTCAAACCAATACAAATAAAAATTTAAGAAAATTTGTATTATAAATAAACTATGCTTTAATGAGCTCATTTTCTGTATGCTAAGATTTGATTCATCCCTTGCCGTTTACCAATTATGTAAAACTCATCCAAAATGAAGAGGATTTCAAAGCCCATTCTCAGAAAATTTAAGATATAAATTTCATTTGTCATTAAAATATCTTAAGATACGGTAATTCAATCAAATCTGTAAGAGCAATTTAATAGAAAGTACTTTTTATCGGGAAAGCTTGGATGTTTTTGAAATTCTATTTGTCTTTGGAGATTATTTTTCTTTTAGTTATGCTATTCACAGTCTTCAGACAGACAGACAGACAGACAGACAGACACACACACACACACACACACACACACACACACACACACACACACACACACACACACACACACACACACACACACTACACATCTTTTCTTAAAAGGGTTTGTTTTGGATTCAAGGAGTCTCAAAGCGTGTATTTCCGGTGAAACCTCGGAATCAAATTTTTGACTGGATTGCAGTACCTTCTCCACCTACCACGTAGGAAAAGTAAAATTCTGATGTGTTGCATGCATGCTGCTTTTTCTACCGCGTACTTGGTAGATAGGGGAAATATTACATCTTCCCTGAAATTATTTTGAAATCAATGAATCTAAATCGCATATATAGAGATAAGTCCGTATATGTGTACGTGCGTTTGTGCGCGCGTGTGTGTGTGTGTGTGTGTGTGTGTGTGTGTGTGTGTGTGTGTGTGTGTGTGTGTGTGTGTGTGTGTGTGTGTGTGTGTGTGTGTGTAGGTGTTTTATTTGTAAACAGCATCACTCAAAAACAAAATATCGTTCAACATTTGAAGAAAATCCCCTGCCAGAAACTACCCTTGATATAATATGTTATCGAACGGAAAGTATTCATCACTTGACCGTACAGTGTGAGTAGGTACATATAGTGTAATACGAGCGCAGATTGTTGTTCACCTAGAAAATATGATCACTGAAAATTCCTTCATACAAGTTAACGTATATCTGACGTAGGATGAATCAAAACATAACTGCCGTCAAGAAGAGGAATAGTGTCGAGAATGTTGGATATATAGTCCCTAATAGACAATATAAACATCTGCTATCAAATGATTACCTATTCAATGCAGAGGTCCCAGGTTCGGTTCCGACTAAGGCGGAAAAGATTTCTTAAACTAGAATCATCACCTGTACCCCACAAAGTTTGGAATATGAACTTGAAAGTGAATTTGAGTGTGTTTAACGACAAAATAAATAAATAAACCCTACATTTTGGTGAGTAGGTTTTATGCTTGTAAGTCAAAGATCCCAATATGACCTAAGTTGGAAGACGTTAGTCAATAAGTGAAATAGTTACATAATATATAATAATTTTAATATATAAGTGAGGCCATTTTATCTAGTAAGCTAACCCTGAGATACAAAGAGATCTGGTTTGGTTCCCGTCGAAGTTCCACTCTGGCTATCAATTTGTTCTTAATTTCGCCTTATCAGTAGGATGCTACTAGAATATTTCCTCTACTACCAGAATTACCTATCTCTCATTCTATCTTATTTCGTTTCCTCTTTCGGAAGTCTAGGGGCTCTGCGGTGTGCAATGTTGGCAGGCTCTTCTGGGCTCTGGAAGATCAATAGCCTTCTTTGATCCTACTAAGGTTTGTCAAGTTCTCCCCAAACTGTCAGAAGTGAGTCTACTCTGGGCAACTCGAGAGTGTGATGGGTCTTCGAGCTTGAAGTCATTAGGGACCTCTCTCCGTGTCTATGATCTCTGTGAACCTGGGTTAGTCTCTTGCGGTTCCTCCACTTCCTCCGCTCCTCTTAGGAGTTGCTAAAGTAGACCGGGGGAACTGCTCTCACCGTTATCTTGTTACAGTCATCGTCATACAAGTGAGGAACCATAGTTAAGAATCAGATTCCCCAACAGCAAGTTTCTCTTTTCATCTAATTTTCCCGTTTTCAACTCAAAAGCTGTATTCAGTTCTGAGGAATCAGTCTGCTTTGCAATTAATGACACGTTCTAATTGGTAATGAAAATACCCATATCCCTAAAATTGCCAATGAACAAACGGGTGGATAGGGAGCAACACTACAACACTTTCTCTTATTAGTACAGTTATGAAAGAAATCCAGGAAGAGGAAATGAGGAAATTCTTTACCTCGGTAGAGGAAAACTGATGTAAACACTGACTCAGGTAGCAGAATTAGAGGCACTGAATTTTTGTCACCAAGCCAAAGACAACATCAGCACGCAATAAATGCGAGCTAAGTTGTGCGATTCCATTTCAATTGAAGGCAAGAGATATGCCTTGAAGTGCGGAGCTTTATGACATTCAAAATGTAATTGGATTTCAATTCTTGGGTTGTTATTGGCCTATTCTTTGGATAGCTGCATTGGTATCATGCTTCATCGAATATTCATCATCATCACCATCATCATCATCATCATCATCATCATCATCATCATCATCAATACATCATCATCACGGTATAAGCCTTGTGGCCCGTTCCGACTTCAAGGAAATTGATCGGACCATCTCATTCGTGGCCTGCCAACATTTCTTCTACCTACAGGATTATACTTGTGTACTATTTGTGGTGTACGGTTTTCGGTCAATCTCTGCACATGATCTTGCCATTTTTGCCTGTATGCAATGATTGTTTCATTTAGACTCTGAATTTCCAGTTCTCTTCCAATATCCTCGTTTCTTTTCTTGTCTATGAGTCTATAACCTGCCACCTGTCTCATAAATTTCATCTCAGCAGCCTCCACTTTCTTCTGTTGTTAGATAGTCAAGACCCAGTTTTCACACCCATAAAGCAGGGTTGGGATCGCCATTATTTTATACAGTTTTAAAAAAGTTTGACGATTACAATTTTTAAAAGTTCTTTTTATTGTGCCACATATTGTTTGGAATTTGTTTATTTTGTTTTGTATATCTCTATTACTGGTATATGACACAATACAGCCAAGATAATTAAAATAACTTTGTTGTTGGATGGGTTTATCATTTATGCAAATTTTTCCTCTCAAATGGTTCGTTCCTATAAAAACCATTATTTTTTTTTTTTTCATATGAAATTTGAAGATTATATTCTCTTGTAATATTATTTAATTCATGTATGGCTCTTTGTAAGTTATCTTCCGTCTCCGCAATTAAAATCTGGTCATCAGCAAACAGCAATGTGTCAACATTTCTCCCTTTTATTTTAAAATGTGTTCTGAGCATAGTTTGCCATCGTACAACTGCGTCATTAATATATTAAATAGGGTAGGTGACAATGGACACCCCTGTCTTAGTCCTAAATTAACCTTTACTAGGTTAAATCTTTTTCTATGGATTTCTCCAATTTAAATTTTGTATTTATAAACATACTTTGTACTGTTCCTACTAAATGTTGAGGAAATCCATTTTTAATCATTATTTCTAATAGCAGATTTCTTTTTACTTTAACAAAAGCGTTTACATGGTCTATAAAAGCTATTAGAGTTGGTAGATTATATTCTCGTCATTTCTCCATAATCTGTGTTATTGTGAAAATACAATCATTGCAGATACGCCCTTTTCTAAATCCATTTTGTGAATCATGCAATTTAGTTTCTGAGATTGGAGCAATTCTTTGTGTTATGATTTTTGCATAGATCTTGTAACCTGAGTTCAAAAGATTGATTCCTCTATAATTTTCACATTCAGTTCGGACATATCAATGCAATATTCCATTCCTCTGGTAAATGTTTATTTTAAATTGTAGATATAATAATTTCTATTTTACAATGAATTTTAAACGCAATACAATGTAATCCTTTTATTTCTTTATGTTAGCAGTATTTAGTGCCCGTTCTTACTGCAATCTGCCCCATAAGCAGTAGAAACTGGTGATTCGGGATATGCAATAACAATGGAAAAGGAGTTTGAAAAGAAGGAAACATTCAAGTCCTAAGCGCAGTGTACCTTCCAAGAATTTTCCAATTGTGAGGACTTAGGAGGGAAAGAAATAATTCAGACCTACCCTTCACATACCCGTGCCTCAGCCATTCCATAATCCTCTTACACTCTTTACAATTATTTATGGTAGTTTTTTCTTCTCTGGTGCATATCCACAGTAAAGAAAGTATCGCATTTAAAAAAGTCAATAGTTTCATCTGAATACAAATTCTGAACTTCCGTAGCTCTCTACTGCCCTCCCCGCCAACAAGGTGCTTATGCATTATAAAGATAATGCAGCATGACAGAAATATGCTTACATGATGTGAAGCAATGTCTGCCACCCTACAAACATAGTTATAATAAAGGATACAACCCTTTTAAAAATAACTGAAAAGTTATCTGTAGCATAATGCTTTATTTTACTCTCTTAGGGATAGGGCTAATTATGCTCAAACACTCAAAAATCATGGTGATTGGTGCTAATTCATTTGGTTCATGTAAGAGTTTTCTTTTCCCAAAATAATAATACTTCTGCTCTAAATCACATAGCAACAACATTTTTTTTGCCTTCTTTAGCAGCACTCTAGAAACAAGATGTAGTATTGCATTCCACTGCAAGCTTGAGAATCTGTTTGTTACTCTCAAGAAGACACTACTCTTATTAAAGTCATGAGTACTTTATGGACGAAGAATGTTTTTCATTCTTCCGATTCTCATTTTAATGGCCTTTGTAATTTCATAGCATAGAGAACCTACTCTCGTCTTTATCGCTGGAGAAAAATGATTAACGAACACATTACAAGAAAGAAGAGCTGATAGTGCTTCTGGTTGTTCTTATCTGATGCAAGTGCACGCATATGGCTCGGCGGTGGTAATCTTTCAGTCGGCAATCTGCTGCAGCCAACATCTGACTACATTTATGAAAGACTTACTTTATGTTTCAACAGAAAAAGAAAATAACAACCCTGTATATTGCTTAAGGTAGTTATTTCATATTTTCTGGATCTGCAGCTGCACTGTATTTAACTCACAGCACACGCTTAGCAGAAGTCATTTGTTTGCTAAGGAAAAAGTGTTTGTATTACTTAATACAACCCAAGAGCGGTATTTATTCTCGTATCTATGACATGAATGGAGGCCCAAAACGAGCCAGATAATATTTAGTTATCAATCAACATATATTATGAAAGGGAGCGTCTGAAAGTGCGTATCATCCGGAATCATCGAATAAAAAATATACAAAATGTAGGCCTCTTAAAATGTTCTACAACCTGTTTAAGAAAACAAGTACATGTATGAGAATAACTAGTTTTCCATTTTAAATTCCCCTATTCAGCTTGTTCTTTAATTTCTCAATGAACCTTTTATAATTCTATAAAACATTTTTCCGAGATAATGAACCATATTAACGATAAAAAAGCTTATTGCAAATGAAGAAAATCGAAGAGAAAACAATTACAATTTACCCTGTCTAAAACTTCCAAAATTAAATAATTTAAAATGAAAAACGAAGCACTATTGAAACGTTGCACCTTTGTTTTATTTGCCAGTTTTCACAGTAAAATATTTAACAATTTGTGTATTTCAGAAATATATTATGAAATAAAACACATTTATGTGTATATTTAAATTACTTATTTCTTTTTCCCCCGATCTGAGCGACTTAGAAGAAAAAATATTGTTTGCAAGAAACCACAATTTGCTGTACATTGTTCTAATAAGCCATGGGGTTTATGCCGCTGAAAATCTCAAACTGGCTCAGCAGTAATAACAAAGAAATCTCAAATTATAATGCAATACTTACATTTGAGCGATTATTCAATTAATAATAGTATTAATTATACGTTTCCTTTACTTCTTCTCAAGTATTTTAACATAATTTGCTGAGTTAGATTGTTGTTACCTTTTATTAGAGATGTAGAAACTTAAAAAAACAGAGTAATTAAGTCACAGTTTTCTTCTGATTGACTTTTGTACCATATATACAGAATATAAAACATTATGAATACAAAATTTAAACAAGTTATGCCAAATCGTTGATAAAATATTTATTGCGTTTTATTCATAATTCATTATATTTAACATGTTAATATGAAATGCTCCTTGGGTTTATGGTGTCCCTTCCAAAATATTATTTTGAGTTTACTATACAAACTTAAAGAAATGCTTGTGTAGCCGTTTCTTTTACTTGTTTAAGATAAAAAAGCATAATTTTACCTAATTTTTAAAAACTTTGAATTCAAGCTATGAAAAGTCAACTTCAGCTGAAAGTTTTTATATTTTCATAGAAAAATCTTTAAATCGATAATTCCTGAAGCTTTACTAAAATTTCAAGCTAGTAGGTTACGAGGGCGGCTCAATAAACCTACCTTTATTTTAAAATAGTGTTGCTAAGGCAAGCTGGTGTTAGCATCATGCACTGTCATTTGTTAGACGTTGCCAAAATACACTCAGTACTCATTCACAGGTTAGTTTGAATATGGCAGGCATTTCAATATTCTGTTCACCGTTTTCGCTGAAATGGAAAAAGGGCAGTATCCTTCCTGATAAGCTATTTATAAATTGAATGGGAAAGCTTGTGAGAAGATAAAGGCGTAAATGGATGCTGTCCATAGGGACCTTTCGCCATCTATTGCTTCAAAGAACTTTAAACATAACCGAACATCCGTTTTAGATGAGGAGCGTCCAGGAGGCTCGCCAGTTGTGGTTATCGAGGAAAACACCGAGGAAGTCCACGATGTTTGTCATTGAACGCCGCAAGAAGGAACACAAACTGGAAGAGGCCATAGGTGAGTTGACCGGAATAGCACTTCATATGTTGTATAAGTTGGAGATGAAAATGTTATCGGCCTGATGAATACCAGTATGATCACATTGGACAAAAGGCGCAACTTTGAAGCAATGTTTGAACCTATTTAAGCGAAATTCGATCGACCTTTTGCCTCGAGTTGTCACCGTTAATAGACATGGATTCATCATTATACTTCGGAAACCAAACAAAATCAAAACTGTTCGTTACTTCCTTTGCTCCAAAGAAAGCAAAGGCAGTTCCATTTTCCTGAGAAGTGAGGGTGAATTTTTGGGATGCGAAAAGTGTCATACTCATTGACTTCTTGGAAAAAAGAAAAACATTACTGGAAAATACTGCAGTGAGTTATCTGCCTGATTCGATACGGAGCTGAAGGAGACGCAGCCCAGTCTATCCAAAAGAAGGTGCTGTTTCACCACAATACACAAGCACATTCATCCAGTTTCGCCGTCAAATTGTGATGGACTTGTGATGGACAACACGGCGCTGGGACGGGTTTTCTCCAGGATCTCCGGTTTTCCCCGCCATATCATTCTACCGGTGCTCCATCTTCATCTCATGTATCATCAGTGTCATCGCCTGCGGTGCCGTATGTAGTAAAAGCGGGCGTTAAACACTACACATTGACATTGGAGAATTGTGGTACCGTTGATCGAAGATGCGACATGCATAAACCTGTCTGCTTCCAAGACCACACTGACTTTCTATCTTTCCCGGCTCCTAGCATAAGCATCTCTTAAATATGAACCTTTCCAACATGGCGTCCTAATGCTAAATCGGCAGTCCCACGCAAAAAAAAAGCTACGTAAATAGGTATATCCTAAGCAAACCTCAGCATTCCCATGAGTCTTAGGACGTTGATATGTTTCCACCCATTTTTCGACCATACACGTGACAACATAAATGAGGAAAAACTAAAAGACATTTATCGTAGTTTGGAAATAAGCATTATTATTTTTCATCCCGTAATGTAACTCATTCTGGATGTTTTATTTAGTTCATTTAATTAAATATAGGAAATCATTGAATTAGTAACTTCATTGATGGTGCTTACGTCATACCACCAGTAAATCTATTCTTAATTGTGTACATACAAAACACGAACACGAAAATTCTACTCGTCTCTCTTCCCTTCTTCCTAAATATATATTTTCTACCTCTCGGCGGTGTCGGCTTCCCTCCACATATCACTCCTTGAGCAAAATACGTGTTATACTATTATTGGAAAATTGACAATAAAACTGCTTTTCCAGGAGTTAATACACATTAAAGCTTAGGAAAACATTTAAGAACATACTAAAATATGGGTACCTCTTCCTTATGCCTGCATTGGAAAAGTAGTACAGGAACATTGAAATAATAAAATGTCCATTCTATTGAAATGTACATAACAAAATTTATTATAAATGTATATTTAAAAGTTAAAAAGTTACATAAGAGGAGTATTTATATCTATATCTATAATAAATCTCTGAATCATGCAATTAAAATTATATATTTATGGCTAGCGCATTCTGTAAGTGTGGCCTAATTATAAGAATATAAATAATCATTTTAGATTACAAGTTGAAAAAGTCAAAAACAGTGTAAGGTATATAAATGATTTGATGTTGCTAAGCAACTACAGAAACAAGAACTGTAAAAGTTGAGTGATGTTAGAGATATATAAGCATAGTTAAAGATGATCTTGCTATTTGAAATTTTGATTGGATAGAGGTGAGGTATATTTTGACTTGAATTAAATTTACGCTGGTACATAGACTGAAACTTAAAGGGTTTTTTTTCCGGTTCTCCAACTTACCCCTGTATTTGTTTAGGAACCAGCGCAACAGTACTACAGGTATCTACTTATTCCTTTTTTGTCTTGAAATTCCTTCCTTCGTATAAGACATCTTGAAAATAACCAAACATAATAAAAGGCATACTTCGAAACAATTGCATTGTTTATTGTAGATACATATAATGTTGGTGAAGAAGTTTGTTTATATATGGCGTGCTGATGAGCAATAGGTAAAATCCTCGGTTCTGATATAAGCAGCTTTTAATTTCCAAATTCCGATTATGTAATTTAGGTCATTTTAATAGATATTACTCAAGAAAATAGTAGTTTAACCATAAAAATTGGCATCCTGAACAAGATAATCCTATGAACGTGGACAGAGTGATGTTCTAACAATAATGTTGGTCAACCACGGCCATGTTGGCCCGTCTCGGTAGCGCAGATGGTAGCGTGTCTGCCTCACGTTCAAGAGGTCCAGAGTTCGAATCTCGGTCAGGGTGAGTTGCCTGGATAATGTTTTTCCGGGGTTTTCCCTTATCCTAAAAGACGAATGTCGGGTAACTAAGCTCTATGGACCCTGGGTTCATTTGAGCATCATTTCACCCATTCCATTCATCGTCCGATATGACTTAAACGTTGGAGGACGTAAGCCACAAGAACAACAACAACAAACGGCCATGTTGAGAGGTTATAATTGTAGTGTGCTTAAAATATGTAAGTAAAATCATCTGGAAATAAATAACATTTATATAAAACAGTCACACAAATGAGGAATAAAAAGACATTTTGCATTTATAAGAAGTGGAAACCCAAAGTTTGGAGGGAGTTATACCTTAAGTCGTGTGATAAAAAAGTACGGGAAGGGATTGCGTGGTTTCGTTTGGGAATTTGGAAACTAATGAATGAGAGGAATTAGTATGTTAAAGGAAACATGTCCTATTTGCAAGGAAAGAAAAGATGACATCCATTTATTATTAGAATGCTCGGAGACAGAGTTTCGGAGACAAAAATTGATTGGTAGAAAATGGTTGAATACAAACAAAGAGTTGATAGTAAGAAAAATTTTGAGTTCATAGTAAGAAAATTATTTAAAGATCAACTAGAACATAAAAGTGTGGGAATTCTGTAGAAGGTTAAAAATAAATGGGAATGGACTGTGGAAAGGACAGTCGAAGACTAAATTTTTGTTAGTCTGTAAGCGATGTTGTAATTCTAAGAGGTTAGTGTATTATCTGGTGAATGACTAGGGCCAATACCGGGCAGACATTGATGTAACTTGAGCTTAATACTTAATCAAATACATTAGGCGTTATAAAACAGTATTACATCGGCTACTTCAAAAACATACTATCTCCTTTATTCCAAATTAAACTAAACCATTAAACAGAAGAAGTGGGGATACTTTACTTTAGACTTACTAACTATATGCTATATAGACGTCTAGGCCGCACCGTGGCTCAGTGGTTAGACCGCTTGGCTCTCACAAAGGCGGCCCGGGTTCGATCCCAGGCGACCGCAAAGTGAGATTTGTCGTGGACAACACGGGCTGGGGCGAGTTTTCTCCGGGACCTCAGGTTTCCCCCGCCATCTCATTCCACCGATGCTCCAACTTCATCTCATGTATCATCAGTGCCACCGCCTGTGGTGCCGTATGTAGTAAAAGCGGGCGTTAGACACCACACACACATTTCTATATAGACGTCTAGATGCGATTCTGCAGCAAATAATTCGATTAAAGAAAGTTTAAAATATAAACGACTAAAATAAATCAGGGTTTTTATTTTTAATTTTTAATTTACATCCTCCAACATTAAGTCATATCGGACGATGAATGAAATGATGCTCAAATGAGCCTTGTGTCCATGGACTTAGAGTTAGCTGACATTCGTCTTTCAGGATAAGGGAAACCCCCGGAAAAACCTTATCCAGGTAACTCACCCTGACCGAGATTCGAGCTCGGGACCTCTTGAACGTGAGGCAGACATGCTACCATCTACGCTACCGAGGCGGGCTACAAATAAATCAGGAATGCCGTTTCACACAGTCCGAGAGAGTTAGCTTTGACGTCCCGGATTGATTTCCGCTGTACCAGCTACATTTACCTTTGGTGGGTTTTCTCCCCGTAGTTCTTATAGCTTGTTAGACAAATGCTGGGGCGTTTCTTTAATAGCGTGGTTCAAAGTGTAGGGTCAAGGAAATGGACGCATGTCAAGAAATTTAGAATGGTATATGTTGAGGATAATTATCTGTTCTGATACCGCGTGTGTGACTAACTTCAACAAGACCTCTCCTTGGGGAGGAAAGCTTATAAGGATCTCACGCTGGATACATTAGGGACCCCGCCTGAAGTTTAGCCTTTCACCCGTATCCGTCGTTTTCTATGATCTTTTTCCAAGTTCCAGTAAGTACAAAAGGCTTTCTAAGTAATTCCGTACCGAAACTCTCCTTCGCATTTAATCTAGAATCTACATTTCACAGAAAATGTTCAGAGGGAAGTACATTCTGTGGTCTCGACCATAAAATCTATCAGAGTATCCTCTGGAGATGGAAAAAGAATTTGCACGCAACATCGCCATCAAGAGATAGAACTGTGAACGTGTCATAGACCTATGATTTAGTACAAATGAAAACAGATGTGTGTATTATCAGCCAACTAAAGAATGCATGGAGTAATGATGGTATACAGGCAAAGCTTTTGACAGTACTGCTCGCTATTATCCTATACATGGTTCTTGGTGTTTATCACAGATGCTGATAGGTTTTATCCAAGATTTTCTTGAAGTTTAAACGACCCATATCTGTTTGTAAAATATTTATGGCATCTGCCTCAGCGTTCTCATTTTATTTCAGACGGTTGTTTTCATGATCATCTCCTCTGATTAACTTTTCAGACTGCTCCAGCTTCAGCATCAATCCATCGTTTTCTAGGTTTACTCATACCTGCTTCATATATCATTAAGGCAACTCATCGGATTTTTAAATTCCTTCCTAAATTAACTTGTCTTAATCTGTTAATATCTTAAATATAATTTATTTTAATGCCTACAGATAAAGAACTGTAGAGTTATAATCTGAATATATCTTAATAATGTTCTATACTGATTTTTAGAATCTAAATTTGCATATAAACAGTGCCGATTTCCCTGGATCAACATAATTTTTATTCTGTAAGGTTTCTATATTTAACACTAGACTTCTCTCAGCCTTATCGCACCTCTTGTAATAAATTTCATTAATAAAAATCATAAAAAGGGGAATGTTTTTATTTGGTATAAAAATAAAAGAATTCGGAAATAACACTCATCATAAAACTTTTGTGATTGTTGCAAATAAAGAGAAGTTGAGAACACAGTACAATATAAACACACTGAATATCTACAAGGAGATGACTAAAGTTTCGTTAGCACATATGACAAGCAATGTTTATGTCAAATGTATCTCTATATACAGAGATAAAGTCTCCAATTTTATTATTGATATCATCGGTTGAGGATTTAGAGTTGTTAGGATTGTTGAGTTACTTCAAATAACTCCTTCGGATTGTTGGAGAATATATCAAATAAGTCATTATTTCGAGGCTGTTTATTTTAACAAACACAAGCACTTAGATGTTACAAGAACATTAAGAAAAACAATAGTAGTAATTATAATAATAGCTAGTACAATGTAACACTGTAAGATATGGTACTTTAAGGAGCATTCTAATTTTTCAAATGATAGATAATATCTCATAATTTTGTTCATTATTACATTTTACCTACTCCCATCACCATTATAGCAAGCAGAGGAAGTGGATATTACATTCCACTCAAATTAGATACCAATATTTAACCGAAGATAGGTTAAACGTTTTGAGACTCCCCGAATAATTTTAGTTTAGAAAATGACGTTTCTGTACGTGAGAGAAAGAGGGAGGGAAGGAGGGAGGATAGCAGAAAGGCCTGACCGTCCTATAAAATTGCATAATGTTATCAAAGTAACCTTCTATATAAAGGTTGTAAATTCGAAACTGAATGGACCCATCTTATACGTACTTATAAATAAAGGTTAGTATTTTAAATGTATGTTGCAAGAGCTCAGTGGATAAATGCGAGCGCGGTAAAACAAGTTGTGTCATGGTCAGTCAAGAACATCTGATGGGAAGATCCGTTTAAACTTTATTGAGGTTTGTCTTTTGGAAGTACCTGCAGTTGTCTTTCCTTAAGACGGTCTTTCAGGGGAAGGGTTGTGACTCCTACAGCTGCCATGGTGCGGGTCCTTAGCATCCGTGGTATTTTAGATGTTGAAAGTACGCCGGGCCGAACATAAGTCCTTCCCTAAAGGAATTAGGATATATTCTGATAGAGGGGATTCGGAACTGCGAACAGTTTTGATCTATTAAACCTATGCCACAAATGGGTAATCCCCGGGGGGAAGGATGCGACGAGACAGGATGGAGGGTAGCCTACCAAGGAACCACGACAGTGCAGAGGCCAGGGTTCCTATCATTGACCAGTTGAAAACTCCTTGGTACATCAGTACAGCCGGTATCCCACTTACCTTAGTTCTGAAACGGCCCACTAGGCTGGCGCGGAGACCGCCCAACCGAAGGAGGAAGTATTTACTAGAAGCATATCATCCTGCCATGCAGACCGTGACTCCCGACACTTTCTACCCTGAAAGAAACCACCAGATGAGAGATGATTTAAAATGATAGTGGAAATGAAATGGAGGGACAGGTAATTCGGAGGATGCAATTAGCTACCCAGCATTCGCCTGGCGTCTCGGGAAAACCTCCAAAAAGTTCCATGGGTCAGGCAGGCCACGGGCCTCCCGAATATGGGCCACCACAGACGATACCGCCTGAGTCATCCGGTCCCTAAGAGAGTTGCTCGGTTTCGGTTGCACTGAGTGAAGCGGCAGTTCCGATACCTATAGGTGATGATATCTAGGCGAGGTTTCGGTCTCAGCCTAGAGATCTGGCAGACGGCATGATAGGTCACAGTCAGCCTTGCCTTCTGGAGGTGATACCTCTAATGGCGTATCCACTTCCATTCTGGTGTAAACTGGTAAGGGGCTTTACGGGTTTCAGTTTTCCTAAGCAAAGAGCCAGGAAGAAGTCGCTGGAAGAAGTCGCTGTTACTCTACTTGGTGTGTAAGAGGGAGCCTCTAAACAGCATACAGCGAAACTCGGCTTTCCGGTTCCTTACAGAGTAACCTTTTATTCTGCCTACTTGTGAAAGTTTATGAGTAACTTTGTTAGGAACAAGACTCAAAACCACATGTTATGAAAAATGTGAATAATACTGATTTAAGTTTGGCTGCAATGTCATAAATGTGTTGAATTACCCCAACATTAGAATCCAAGAAGCCGAAGTGGAAACAGAGCTCAAAACAGTTCGTCAAAAGACAGAATCAAAGAGGTCTAAGTAGAAACTTAAACACCGTCTGTCATCTCTTTGTATTCAGGGGGTGTTGTCTTTCTCTACTTTTCATTCGTTGGCCTAGCTGGCCTCGCTGGTACCTTTTTCTCTTTCACAGAGTCTGTCCACAAAACCCAAGCCATTCGCATCAGATTTGCAGTCCTTAGAGCGATGTAATACAAAGAGAAAACAATTCTTCCCCATTCCCTGGCGTTTTCAAAATACTATGTACCTACATAGCCTATTAATGAAGAGAAGGCATTTAAAAGATCAAGTAGCTATCAAGTCCTTGCTGCCTCTGCGAACACAATGTTTTATTTCCCCGCTTTTAGCTCATAACAAATTAAAATGTTTCACATTCGCTTAACATTTCTGGGCAACAAAAATTATACATGCAAAATATTCCAATATATTCTGCAAAATAAAAAAAATAAAAAAAATAGATTAGTTACTTATATACTCCTTGTGTAATTAGGCATTGCATAATTACAGTTCATTAGCATAAACCTTTGTTAAAAAGCAATGATACGTGCTAACATAATTGTAATGCTGTAATTTATATTCCTTATTTTCAGGAATTCCTTTCCAACAGCGAAAACACTTTACGCCCTTTTAACAACAGTACAAGACTGAACGGGTACTGAAATATACTTACTGAAAGCTAACAATTGACATTATATCCGCCAACATTTTGGATAACACAAATTTATACATATTCTTTTTAGTAAGATGAACCGCGTAGTGTAAAATCAGTTTATTTTTATTCATTATTTAAAAAGTTTAAATTAGATACTATATCCCAGTAAAAATAAAGTATGGGTGTACATTTCAGCTAAAATAATCAAAACAAACGAATAAGAACTATCGGTTCTCTGCCACTCGTTTGTTTGAACAATGAAATATGTTTGTTGCCTGAAATTGTAACCTCTTCTTCAAATAGTTTTATCACTATCGTGATGTTAGGGGATTCTTTCTCCTCTATCCTTTATGACAGTTTAGGAACAGACATTCTGGATCAGATAGAAAACCCAGGATGGGTGATCAGCCCGATGCCTGGTATGAGAGCGAGATGAATGAAAGGAAAGATGACAGTGGAGCAATTGGTGGAATGATGGCGAAGGAAAACACAGATCTCACATGCGGTTGCCTGGGATCGAACCTGGGATCGAATCAAGCGTTCTAACCTCTAAGCTCAAAATCAAATCAGGCTGAAGCTCGCCAACCCAACTGCCGGCCTCACGCCCACATACGCACGGTAGAGGACGATCATAGAGGAGAGCATCCCGGCACCTCAGCCGGAAAGTTGGCTTATGCAACCAGGGCTGCTACCTAGCGTAGCTTCTCACTTTCCTCATGATGTTGAGTAGGCACCAGTCCTGTACCCGGAACTTAAAATCCGCACCCCTAAGGGTGGGATCGAACCCGAGCGCTTTCCATGACAGGGAAACAAAACAGGTCGTCTTATGCCACCACGCCACGGTACATGACTTGAAATTGTAACCACTGTGTATAAAATTCAGATTTTCAACAGGTTTCACATAATGAGTCTCTTTTTGTTCCTTCTTCCTCTTTTTCAATGTGAATCTTCTCCACACCAGCCGACCCCGGTAACGATTATCGTCTCAACATATTTATGTCACCAGCTATGTGACGTAGGAGGTAGCGTCTCTGCCTAACGTCCAAGAGGTCCCGAGTTCGACTCTTGGTCAGGGTGAGCTATCTGGAAAAGTTTTTTCCAAGGTTTTCCCTTAACCTGAAAGATGAATGTCTAGTAACTCTAAGCTCTATGGACCCTGGGCTCATCTGAGAATCATTTCGTCCATTTCATTCATCGTCCGATATGACAATGTTACAAGAGTTAATTTAAAAAAGAAAGTCATGTCATTAGTAAGCTAAACATGGAAGCGGATGCAGAGAGGTAGTTTGTAAGTATTAGTGCAAGTTTAGGTGGGTTCCATGGAAGCACCCCAGTTTGTAGTAAGATATATCGCTGGGATTAGCAGCATCCTGTGATAGATTCAATGATGCAAAAGAGGTTAGAACAATATTTTGTTTACGTAAATAACTTTTGAGTTTTAGTGGGTTACTGTACTAAGTCTTCATGTTTCATGTATTTGTGTAAACTAATTATTCAATTCGGTAATTATCATTATTAATCACCCAATTTCTTGTAGTGTATTCTTAAATAGTTCAAATTTGCATTATAGATGAGTTATTTGGATGGACGTCTAAAGAGCAGGAGAAATTAATTGAAAATCATTCTCTCTCTTTCATTCTCCACATATTCAAGCGAGGGGATCATTTTCTAAAAAAAAAAAAAGGCTTTTTATAAAGGAAACCTTAAAATATATATATTTTTATGAATTCTCGATGTCACTTTTGGTTGGGAATGCATTACTTCCTCTCTTATTAGAAGTAGGTCCTGGAAAAAGTAATGGGTATATTCGTAAGGCTAAGTAGGTATACGTATTTAATTTCCCAAGTCATTTAAAACTTCATAATCCACAGTAAGTGTATTGTCCCGTGCATTAAATAAGTCGTACGTGTTTGTTTAAAGTGAAACGGAAATATAAAACGAGTTCTTTAAGAGTGTTGCATTTACAGAGGATCTAGTAAACGCAATAACATGTAGTAAAGCAATGGCTTCTATTTTTGTGTGTATATAATAAGATCCTCGGACCCGGACATAACACTGTAATTGAACAAATACCTGGAATGGTTGGTGCAGGAGATGTTTAATGGCGTCAGAGACGCAGGAGGACGTTAGCTAAATTAAACGTGCGGCCATGTTGGAGGAAAGGCTACGTGTGCGGTCCATATAGTGACATACGTGCGAGCGTGTGTGAGTGTGTGTAACACCACTTATGTCACTTCAGATTTCATCTGCTATACGATTTCCTGCAAGACTCATATCGTGTCTCGTTGCCTGTGCAGTCACAATATCTTCCTAAACTAAAATTTACCAAAGAAATGACAGGAAGACCAATATGTAGCTAAAATAAATAATAATTTCTGTTCGTTTAAATCAATGTATAATGATAGAAGCAAGGGTTACATTCGGTCATGAGAAAAAGACATTAGCGAACTTCTGTGTTAAGGAAAAGTAATTACTAAAATTAAATACTAATTATAAGTATAAGCCAGTATATGTAAGATAATACGTTCCAGTGAACTCATTCAGCAAATAATTCATTAGCTAAGGTTCAAGTAACCATAACTCAATGTAAATTTATATTGAGGAATTAATCCTTAAAGAATTAATCCTTTTAAATACATTACTCCGGTATATGGGTGACTTTTAATTAATTAGAGCCAACTGAAAAATTCAATGCCATGGCCGGGATTTGAACCACGGATCTCCTGGTTTCCGTCCAGTTGCTCTAAACCCTTGAGCTACTATGGCCAACGTGCCTTCCTGACATTAAATTCTCCAATTGGCTCATTATATTTCCCGGTAGACCACCTAGGGTTCACATATTTGGCATAACCATTTGTGGCGTCTTACTATTGTAAGTACTTAATTACCAGGATTTTTATCGCTGATTATTTTTAAAGTAAAGTTATATTGAGGAATTAATCCTTAAAGAAATAATCCTTTTAAATACATTACTCCGGTATATGGGTGATTTTTAATTAATTAGAACCAACTGAAAAATTCAATGCCATGGCCGGGATTTGAACCACGAATCTCCGGGTTTACGTCCAGTCGCTCTAACCCCTTGAGCTACCATGGCCAACGTGCCTTCCTGACATTAAATTCTCCAATTGACTCATTATATTTCCCGGTAGACCACTTAGGGTTCTCATATTTGGGATAACCATTTGAATTTTTCAGTTGGCTCTAATTAACCATAACTCAAATTTATATACCTATGGCAGGCAAAAATGCTGAAAATTAAAATGGAAATTAAGTTCTGAAAATTCAGCCAGTCACAGAGTGGAAAATTGTACTTATAGCTAAACGGAAACTTTCGATTTTAGCAAATTAAGTAGGAACGTTGGTGGGAATGATAAAGCAGGCAGGACTGAAACCGATAAAACAGCGCTTGTTTTTAAAATTCGTGTCTTTTATTTTGTGCGTTTCAGTCTTATAGAATGTTTACAGTGACTGAATACAGTGAGCTCGGTTTATATCTTTAAGTACAATTACCGTGCTCATGATGGCGAGTGCTGCTAGAGACGAGTTGGCGGGTGTATCGAGCCGGCCGGCTATGTTAATGGCCAGTCCTTTGGAATGAACAATAAGCCCAGACAAAAACATTCATTGTGTGCCGTCTCTCGGTTCTAGACAACTTCTTTTGGCCGTTTCTGAAATATTTCCTTTCGAAGACGTTTTGTCTTAATTTGGGTACTATACAAAGGGCTGACTCATAAATGTTTATTTATATTTAAGAATTATTTTGGCATTTTTAGGAAATATCATTCGGGTTGAATATGAACTGATGAAACCAGTGGGTTAGGAGGGATAAAATTATCCGGATCTCCTAAAATATAAGGTTCCTAGTGTTATGTCACTATAATGTAGTTTAAGAGACCATTACTTGCATTTCAGTCATCTAATTATTCAGATATATTTGAAATTCAATTTTGAAAATCATTGTTAGCTAGTTGCTTTTTGTTGTTAAGGGTTTGTTTCATTAATTTTTGGAAATGCTTTTTATTTTAATCGGAGTTATAAATTATTAAACATGCTGTTATTTAAATGTTTTATATACTTAATTCGGACATTTAAAAATCTACGGTCTTCCGCGGACAGTGAGTGAACAGTCAGTTTCGTATGAGTTGTATTACCCGCCTAGGTAGCGTAGATGGTGAAGGTCGATGTCGTTTGTCAACCTTATTAGGTAGTGGAAGTTCTGACAAACTTTATTACAAGATAAGTATGTACTTACCAGCAAGGAAGGCATAAAGGAATGTGATGTCGATATTACGATCTGGCAACACTACTTCAATGTGACACGCCTATATTGTGTTAGAGAATTTATCGCCCAGACAACGTCTGTGTGTAACACAGTACAGCACAATACGGTATCGCGGTCGTCGAATGTAATGGGCCGTAACATCCTCCGAGCTTCCTGGAAGTTCCTCCACAAGCGACAAGGACTCCTTGTCTCTTCCTTCAGCATCCCGGCCTGACTGTCGCGTTATATTCATATAAATATGAACTTTTTCTTTCTCCTCTTTTCCTTGAAGGCATGCCAGAGCTTCGCACATGTTGAGTAATTTATTGACCATTTACATGCTATGATATGTTCAGGATGTTGGACCAGAGTACTAGTGCTATGCCGCACATCTCCTATGGGTACGAGGAAAACTCTATTGCCGATTACTTAACGATGTGAGATGATCATACAAAGTACTGGGACAACTCTCAGCTACACTTTTTCCGAGTAATTATCGGATAAAAACAAATACTCGGTTATAGGGGATGGTGCACCACTTCCTCATTTAGCTTGAAAATTCTTAGATTATATTGTTACAAAATTTCTTTATCTACTATAGACGGTATATTTTCATATGGTTATGAGTATCAGCAGGTAAAGAGCTTCTTAAGCAGTTGGCTTCAAATTCTGTACACTCAAACATTTGGATTATAAATAATACAAGAAAGGGAAGCCAAATATCACTGATATGTAAGTAAAACTTAATTCCGAGTGATGTCTGTAAACTCCAAGAGAATATACGAGGGTTGTGGTGGTCTTTTACCTATGACACTTTTTTATTATAGTTCAGCGAAGAAGGTTTTTGCACTTAAGAGAGCGGTCTATATTGGCTTCTGGAAACCTCCAGAAGAAACGGATAAAGTGAAGGTCATAGAGGGTGGCAGGACGACTCATGCGGATCTCTAACGTCTCCAGATCCCTGAAGAACCCTAAGTTCTTACATAGAAGTTTCTCTGCAAACCTGTCCCACACCGATTATCAAGGGCAAACAGATCCGCAAATACTACTCCACTGCCATAGGCCTCTTCTGTTTTTCCCACCGTAAAACATGATAAGGAAATTAAACACAATAAAATTCGCGCCATTAGATACCTAATTTATCCAACATTTGTCCACTTACCAGAGCAAAACGCGAAAAAAAGATAGAGTTACTGTCCCAACGGTAAGCAAACTCGGAATCTACCGAACTGTACGAGCCATCTCATCACCTTTGATATAACTTGTACTGACTGTTCTTACAATACTTATTTTTCTATCGACTAAACTTTAACAGAAACTGCTTATAGAAATAGTCACCACTACAATAGTCAGAATGATGGTCAAATGTTTAAAAAGCGTGTCGCTATAACCTGGGAAAATGAATCTATAGGAAGCAAGCATAGGTACTTGAGTACTCATTCAGCTGCATCAACCACGTAAACTTTGCGCAAAAAGTCGTTGTCTTTTCTCATCACTTCCCATATTAAGACCCCCGTTTTAGGTAAAGGTATTTTTCATGTTTAAAAGTTTAACATCTTTCTTTTAACACTCCAATGTATGCCATCACATTGTGGAATCTGTCTCTTACATCATGTTGTATGTTCAACCGCTTGTAACGTTTAAAAACAAACTTCATGTTATACATGCTAAATAAACATTTAATTGGCACATATAAAAATGTGTTGCAATAGAAATTTGACCAACATCGGCATCTGAATGCGCCGTACACTGGCTCACTGTCCAAGGGTATTTTTCGCAAACATTTCCATTTCTGTTGGTTCCGAACGTCAATGAGTCTGCACACATAGAGAATTCGTAACGTTCAACTGTCATGTGCATTCTCAAACGCGAAACAATTACGAGGAGCTACAATGGCAATCATCTGCGTGATATTTTCCTATCCTTTCCGAATCTAATGTATCTAACCATAATTCTGAAAAGCATTATACAGAATTGGTATAAAAATTTGATGATATTTTGGACTAGCATTGCATTTTCTACTTATTCTTCTACAAACTATTCTTATAAAATTTTATTTCTCTGTTTGTTCAAGTCAATCGAGATAAGCATTTGCAGAATATTTTATAACATTGACCAAACAGTAAAGAAATGTCAGATAAGTGAAAGAAAGAAATCGTTTTAATAAATATTTCCTTGTAGGCACAATAGATATACAGTTTAAGTACTAGTTAAATATTTTAAGAGCTAGGTAGGTACTATCTGAAGGCTAAATGACAAAAATCCTTAACGACAAAAATCCGCCCCTCAAAATCCAACATAAGTACTATCAGTCTGTCATCACTTCAGTCTCCTGTAGGTACCTACAACGAAATGTGTAATGAGTAATGACATCTATTCCTCCTGACCGAGAAAGTTTATTCGGTGATAACATATGAGGCTCGAGTTTGAGAGATCTCGGGTACAGTTCCCCTTGTACCGATCACATTTGTTTTTCGCTGTCTTCCCTAGATCGCAGTGAATGCTCAACTTAATTAAATAATATTTCTACCCTCAACTTCTTGTGTTTTATTTCTTATCCTGTTTCAGGGTCGAAGGAACAGGCGAATAAACGACCACACATGTGACTGTTTGCCCAGATGCTCGACGTGTAATGTGTTCTCAGGTAACCCCTCAAAAGGCCCGCCGTGGCTGAGTGGCTCGACTGCCTGGCTGTTATACCAAGGCGGCTAGGGTTCGATCCCAGGCGACCGCAAAGTGAGATTTTTGGTGGACAACACGGCGCTGGGGCAGATTTTCTCCGGGATCTCTGGTTTCCCGCCATGTCATTCCACCGATGCTGCACCTTCATCTCATGTATCATCAGTGCCACCGCCTGCGGTGCCGCTTGTAGTAAAAGCGGGCGTTAAACACTACACACACATAACCCCTCAAAGAGAGACGTAGGCCTATGGGGGATCCCGCCGTCGTCGGGATATAATGTCTGGATATGTTAGGGACTCCGCCTGCTCTGAACTTTCCGACTCATTCTGATCGCTGTTTGTGTCATTCACTTCAATCCTTCCACCCGGATGTTTGTAGAGGTACACTAAGCCTTCATGTGCGCTTCACTTTTCGATAACCTGAACTACTCCCACTGCTATAAACGTTTATCTCTATAAATATTTTGGAAGAATGTACAGAGAACGTCTTATGTTATAAGATACAAAATTTTTTTGCAGTAAAATGCAGTTGTATATACAACATAAAACTGTATCTAAAATGTTTGGTTGGCTTCAAAAGCGCTGCCAGCTAAATGAAATTTTAAAAAATAATTAGTTTGACTTATAGCATGTGGAAAACGAAATAACATAAATGCGGGCTTTGTCCTTCGTAAATCAGCAAGTGTGCAAAATTATGTATAAAATTTGGATGCGTGAAGAGAAAGACATTGTGTTTTTCACAATCGTTATTGCGAATGATAGTTTATTTAGAAATTCTATAGCGGTTTCTTTATCCTCTTCAGAATGCAGCTATTGCTGTTTTCTGGCTAAAGCTTAGTTTAGAAGCATCAAAAGAATGTCGAATGCGCTGTACCTGTCTTGAAATGTACACAAGCAATTCTTTTGAGATGAGAGCATGAAGCGGCATTGCATTCTGGACAATGTTTTACAATACCTGAGAGACATGTGAGAAGGAATTACAAGCTTGGCAGCTTGAGAAATAGTTTACTCGACATCTCTGTGTACAACTCCTAATCCTGGCTCACAGCCAGATCCCGTCTTTACCCTTTTTCTTTCAAGCGCTTTATACAAGAGCCATTTCGATCTGCCAACAAGTATTTTCAACTCATTAATTTCTTCTTTAACTTTGAAAAGCAACCTCTCCATTACCTCGCATGTATCCATAAACAAACACCCCCACACTACAGAGATTAATGCAATTTATGTATTCTACAAATTTAAAGCAATAAACAAACGTAGTTTTTCTCCTCGGTTGCTATTCATCTTCTCCTTAAGAAAACATATACGAAACATAGGAATAAGAAATATACTTGACATTTAGAGGGGCTTTAAGAATGATAAAAGCTTAAACATTTACAGTTTATTAGTTACATATTTCCATAACAAAAGGGAATATTAGGATCTCCGTTTGTCACTCAAAGAGTAAGGGTTTAAATAATTGGATCAACATACTTTTACCTGGAAAAGAACTCCCGTTACATTCAGATGCTGCTTGACTCCAGATTTCTTAAGTGTCGTTATTTCGTCTGCAGCAGGTGAGACTTCAAAGGTTGAAAATGAATAAAAGTTGGGTCAAATTAAAGCAATGAACCGTTCAACAAGAGATTTTTAAATTACACAGAAAATATCCTGGGTGAGTGAAAAGCATGCAACAATGCCTGTAACCCCGCTGTTTCAAGTCTAAGAAGTGATATTATTTTCTAGAAAAGCTGTAAGATATTAACGTGCCCTCACATTAGTATGATTGAAAATAAAGGGTATGGCCGCAACTTAAATTTATTACGACCTTTCAATGTGTAGGCTTCGGCGGCCGGAGTCCATAGTGAGTCTTCGGGGGGAGGCCGCGTCTTGGTTGTTAGCTGATGCCAACGTGTTCCTGCGGTGCTGTCAAGAAGAGGAGCCCTGAGAAACCCTGCATTGAAGGTTGAAACGCTGGCATCAGCTAACAACCAAGACTCGGCCTTCCCCGGAAGACTTTATTACTATTATTACGACCTTACTGCATGTGTACTGAGCAAAGAAAAATGCATCATTACTTCAAATTTAGTAGGATTTTAATGAAATAATACAGTAGGCACTTTAATATGTGGCTTTGGATTGAAAAAATGCAGATAAAAGCTAAGGTAATAAGGACAATACTTCTTACATAATTGTAAAATCTTCCAGAAAGTAATTAGTCATGACACTACTTACAGAAATACAATGAATTCAAATATCGCCAAGATCTCCTGGCCTGAAAACCTTCTTCTGGGTATATCTGAAGTAGAGATTTTACAAGGACCGTCGGGAGATCTTGAAGAGTTTAAGCGAAGAATTGGGCGAGAAATGCAGCTGATCAGCGAACATTGTTGCTGGAAACATTGAATAATTTCAAAAACAGACTTTGGCATTGTTTGGCAGTAAATGGAGGCCATTTTGAGCACCTTTTGAAGTGAATTCGTGTGTTAAAACACAGCACTACTAATTTTATTATGAATGGGTTTTCTTTACATTTCATGTGCTATAAAAAATTATGTATAATTAGCCCTTGCTTGTTTAAAATGTGTGAATTTTAACGTGTGAAGTAGTTTGTGTGTGAATTTTGGAAGGAGAACCTTTGCCTTACTTTTGTTTCCACCTCATCTTTATTGGTTCTTCACTGCTTAACAAACCATTACATCTCATTAAGTACACTTTACAAGAAGTGATGAACTATACAACAATTTATACAACTTTTGAGTTTCTCTAGGTCCTTACAGTAAGCAGAGAAAGTACTGAATCCCACACAATACTTTGATACTGATATTTCACCAAAAATACAGGTTCTGACACTTCCGAACAAAAACAAAAGAATGTGTGCGTGTGTAAACGTCCAAGCGTGTTTGTTACAACCTTGCTTTTTTTTTTTTTTTTTTTTTTTTTTTTTTTGTAATTTACGTCCTCCAACGTTGTCATATCGGACGGTGAATGATGCTCAAATGAGCCCAGGGTCCTTAGATCTTAGAGTTACCCGACATTCGTCTTTCAGGATAAGGCAAAACCCCGGATAAAACCTTATCCAGGTAACTCACCCTGACCGAGATTCGAACTCGGGACCTCTTGGCAGACATGCTACCATCTACGCTACCGAGGCGGGCTAAACCTTGCCCTACTGCCATGTATTCTTCTGCGCTTTATTTTCTTTCCCTTTACCCTGCTTACCATTGATGGCTATGTACAAACCCTATGCAATGCCAGGTCATGCTAACTGCACATGCTGTCGACATTTTGAGAGGCAGGTTTAAAACGAGTGTTCCTTCTGTCTGATGATAAGAATTTATATTTATTTCAAATGCATTCACCTTTTGTATAATTTATTTGATTTATAGAGTCATGAAAACATATCTGACAATTCTCTTCAAATATATTAAGATAAAGCACTAGTTTATATTCTACAATGACTTATTCCTTGACAGTAGCCAATGATGGTTGACCACGTGACAGTTAAAGGATACGTGACAAGATTATGGAACAGACATTTGGAAATGAGGAAATTTCCAAAATGATTACAATCAACAGTATTCATCATTGCTAACAGTGCAACTTGAATGTAACATGTGACAAGTGTGGAAATGAACAAAGTTTGAAACACCTTCATAGCACCTTATTAGCCATAAAACAAATGTTCTCGCTGACAGGAGCTAACGACATCAAAGAAAGCGTAAAGCAAGAGTTTTTAGAAGGAGTGAAGCAATTTATCGGCGTAGAGAGGAAAGATCTCTATCTTGCAGATAGTGAATAATACAGGCTCGGGTTCCCAATTTGTCTCCGGATGCAAAACAAGGCATCCTTCAAGTGCAGGCATTCCAAAATGTCGTGGAGCTGCTTAGCCTGCACACACTTGCGCCTCTCACTCAAGCGAGGAACACTGTTCTATCTGCTATCTTTACTCCTGGGACGGAAATTAGGCGCAGCAGTGTTCTCTGTTCATTATATGCCACTTGTATGAATTCCCTTCAACTTAATTTATATCTTAAACTATTCCATACAAATGCAATAAAAATAATCATAGAACTTTATGACTAGCTATCCTTACTGATAGTTTATCGTTTTGGGTTTACCGCACTGCATATTTACTTTCTCTGCCACGTATATACTGACTAAGGTGCATAAAACGAGGCCCATAATGAATCGCAGCTGTTTGCTCTAGTACTGGCAAAGTCTAGCCCCAACCTCGGCCAGTGTGACCACATCTGTTTATCGAGCATACTTATAGCCACTGGTTTGACAGGGGGGTTTACCTCCCCCAAACTATAGCCAAACTAACAGTAACATTAAAACTTAAACATTGTATTTACGCTACCTTTACCTTAATACTACATTTTTTATTGCCGTTTGATAGCGACAATTTTAACCTTTATCTCCATGTCGCTGATGAACTGGAATTATTGATGAGTAAGTCTAATAATCTTACAAAGAAACGATGGGGAGATAGATGAATAATAATTTAAGTGAATAATTTCCGTATTTAAAATAAATGCAGAATGTAATAAGCCTGATGTAAAATTTTGTCATGAGAAAGAAGTCATTAGCGATGCGATTTAAGGATTGACGTAAAGACAATAAGTACAACCTGGTATAGCTCAGGAAGTTAGAATTCTAGTGAATTTTGTCGACCAGAAAATGATTATCTTGGCTCAGATACTTGGAAGTCAGTTACGTTCAGCAGACAATAGCCAAGCCTAACCAATTACTCACTATGTTGGTCAACATGCGCGCACATTGGTTATAGATGTGAGATTGCGAAGGTAAGCAAACACGTGAAAATAAACAGCCTAATAAGTACAGTTAGGTATACAGAAAAAAGGGACCCAAACAAAAATATTTGCAAAACTGGACATATTAAGGATTACGCCATACAAAGGCGGACAAAAGTATTCGGGAAAATGTACATGTAAGCTGCGAATGCTTATATCTTTTTAAACTGGTGTTGTGGCCATCATGGACTTATTGCAAACAACTGTCTGATAATTAATCTCATGCCATATCCTATACAGTGACAGTATCTTTTTATATTACAGAACTGTGAGTGGTTTCCTTACACAATTACGTTGCCCCATTGGACAAAAGTATTCATAAATATGCTACGTACAAGTAAAACGTCTGTTAACATATTTTGTATGCTTATCATGCTTAGTTTCTTTCTCCTGAGTACAATTAAGGGATCGGTATTCATTTTCCCCACTGCTTCCTAACAAAAGTAAAGACGATCGCAAATCAAAGGAAACCACTGTTGAGGAGCGACAAAGTATAAAAATTTGCACACAGAAAGGACACAGAAGATAAGAAGAATGGTAAATAGAAGTCATTCTATCATTTGTAGTGTAGTTCGGCGCTACAAACAGCAGCAGATGCATGTCAAATTTACCCAGAACTGCAAGACCAGCAAAACTGAATAGTAGGGACAGAGGAGCTGTGATTAATCAGGGGAAAATCCTCCAAGAAGTGTAGCACCTTAACTTACAGCACAGCTGAAAGAATCAATACAATTTGTAAGTTCATCCACGTATAATCAATCACCAGAATGCTAAATAGTGCCGGTTAACCATGCAAGGGTGCCAGGGAAGAAGGCATACGTGAGTAAAAAAAATCAGAAAAAATAGTAAAGAATTTCAAAAACATATTGCGAAGTGTAGAATTCTGGGATAATGTTTTGTGTTCTGGTGAAAATAAATTTAATACTTACCGCAGTAACGGTAGAATCTTAGTATGTAGGAAACCAAATACTGAATGGGTCCAAAGATTATGGTGGGTAGGAGGCAGTATAATGGTGTGGAGGTGCATGAAATCTGCAGGTACAGGAGTCTTGTTTTTGTAGACGATACCTTAAGTACGTTTATTTACACATATTTAAATAATATTTGAAAAACAATGCTCAGAAAATAGGATTGCTAAATAGTGAAACTTTTATTTCCAGCAATATGATTATCCCAAACACACTACCGAAGTTATGACTTCTGAACCAAGTTCCATAACTTTTGCAGCACCACTACAATCTCCAGAGCTGAATCCGATTGAATATATTTGGAATGAGCTGGAAGAACGAGTCAGAAAAAGTCATATTGCAAAGAAAATCTAACTGAAATACTTTTAGAGTGGAATAACATCACAGCTGTTGTGACAACAAAACATGCTCGGTCAATGCCTAAACGGCGGTCACCTGTTCTTGGGGAAATCACTAAATACGAAGTATTAAAATCCGAATACCTTTGTCCGCTTCAAGTGCAGGCTTTTTTCCTGTGTATTTCTTTAGAATGAGTATTTCTGTATCTTTCTTTCTCATGTATATATTTCTTGGCATAAACTACTGAAATAAACTGCTTGAATTCGTAGCTCAGTAGAGCTTTTCGTGTCAATTATAATCACTTCCTTTACTTATAACTGCATTCGAATATTTACGTCTGCCTCTTTAATTTTACACACCGATGTCTTTCATAAAAAAAAAAAAAAAAAAAAAAAAAAAAAAATTAAAAAAGCATATGTTGCACTGTATTACAGAATTTTCGTTCACTCTGTTTCAAATTCCACTACACCTCTCGATGCTCATAGCATCAGACCTAAGTTAACCAGCCTGTACTACGTGACGTCATTGGCATGCCTCCTGTGCAGATAACCTGACATTACTGAGGCCCGTAAGAGAAGATTCTGAAAATTAGAAAGAAAAATTAAATTCTTAACACTGAGCAAAGTTGCAGATTAAAACTTGTGTTTCAGATATTGTAACGATTATTTCATAGTTTTTGAATATTTAAGAAATTGAAAGGGTAGAGCCAGAATGAAAAATTCAATGCCATAGCCGGGATTTGAACCACGGATCTTCATAGTGCGTCATACACACGGATAGTGTGAAAGAACAATTAATTTTCATTAATTGTACCTAATAGTGGTCCGAACTATAAAGCCCGGGCCTTAAAGTACTTACAGCGTAGTAAGTCGCCATTAAGGTAGTTGTATCCTGTGTTTATGAGAACTCCTGGTGGTTTACCGGGAAAAACACGAGCCAGTCGGAGAATTTAATGCCATGTTGGCACGTTGGCCATAATAGCTCAAATGGTTAGAGCGGCTGGACGGAAACCAGAAGATCCGTGGTTCAAATCCCGGCTATAGCATTGAATTTTTCATTCTGGCTCTACCCTTCCATAGTGCGTCCTACACACAGCTAGTGTGAAAGAACAATTAATTTCCATTTAAGAAATTGTTCTAAATTGATCTGGAAAAGGTGATTTGTACAAAATAGGAAATGTGAAATTGGGTAGGCCACGGAATGGTACAACTTACATAATAGTATTGCTATTTGTCATTAAAATAATGTAATTACGTAATGTGGGGACGTGGACCAATAGAATAGAAGTAATTTAGTTGTTCTAGAAACATCATGCACAGAGAACCCAAAATTATTCAAATAGCTCAGCGTCATTCTACAAAGGAACGTTCTCATAGTAAGATGTGTTTTTTTTTTTTTTTTTTTTTTTTTTTTTTTTTTGTGTCGCTCTGCAAGTTTGTAGAAACTTAAAGCTTAACGATGCAACAATAATCAATCACTTTGTGAAAGGACAGAATCTATGGCATTTAAAATGGTAATGAATTTATTAATGGTTTCGTGGAATAAATCCCACCATGTTTAAAGGAGAAGAATTGCAGCATAAAATACTCTCATTCCGATACTACGACCAGAGGTAGTAAGACTCATTGCTCCAGAGTGCTGAGGCATCTACAAGAATTCTAACAGATCGTCACCAAAGGTGAGAGTAATCATCTATCATCACGCCTTTTGCAAATTATCCTGTTGCAAAATGATCGCCATAACGTGGGGCTTTTAGAACGTCGTCACAGTTATCCCATTTTGCAATTAGTTGCAACATGAATTAGTAAATTTAGGATTCCACCCCGAAAACAGGAACATTGTTAGCGAGTGATAAGTAGGCTAGAATTAAGTTAAGATCAGAGCATTTATTTCTAATATTAGCGTCTTTTTCTTCATTATTATTATTGTGCTGCAGGAATGGTTACCATGGTTTTATCTTTGTAAACAGAAAGCTCTCAGATAACGCACTGATTACTCCATGTGGACATATCTTCTGTTACCTGTGATTCCTGCGCATTCCATTGGCTGAAGTGATCCGTTCATTGGTTCTTAGCACACGTCCGAGAAGCGCGGCAGTTCCCCTCTCACTCTTTGGAGAGTAATCAGTGCGTTATCTGAGAGGTTTCTGTTAACAAATATAAAACCATGGTAACGTTTTGAGCAGCAGGATAATTCACAAGCATTTACTATGATCGATTATCAGCAGAACACCAAAGACCGCGCTCGGGTTATATAGATTAGTGGTTATCTCCAAGGAAGCTTCCGCTTGGCATTATGGTGGTTCATGACAATTTAGGCTTCACATAGTTATTACAATTATTTTTAAACCCTGAAGTCTGGATACGTCAGAAGTTAGTGGCTTTAAATCAATAGTTACAATTTCAAATGAAAACATTAAAAAAAGTTTAATTCTTGATGTTCAAACAGTCGGAAACCCACTTCAAATACATTATTATTAAGCCCCATTAAATTTATCACTCGACTTTACCGCTGCTGTTTATCGACAACCCGCTATGCACACCCTGAGGAAGGATCTCATAGTTCACCACTGTAAAAGCCGCCAGCAGATTAGAGACGTTATCGAAGTGACGTATACGTTGCAACGGAATAAAGTTCTCATGTAGTATAGATGTCGCACATACAAATAGATACTTTTTCATAATTTCTCTAGACAGACCAACATGTTTTAACTGGTTTAGGTTTTACAGTGTACCAATTGTAAACTCTATAGAAGTCGTATTAAAACTAACTCATTTCACACACATTATCATAACTTTTATTCCCTCTAAATTGTTACCAGACCAGTCACCACAAAGAACTGATACCGATTGGATGGAGTCAAATGTTTTTTACGGAAGGAAAAATACTATGTTATCTAGGGAAAATTACCACTTTTTATATATGTCAGTGTATCTAGTAGACAGAGAATTTATTGTACTCCACCAAAAAATTGAATATCTAATTTCGACGAAATGCAGGTTTTGAGGCTCCTTGAAACAAGGTTTTCAAAAGTGCCTTATCGCATTAAATGTTTATTTACGTGGAAAATGTCCTATAACATTGCTGTAACAATTTTTGATTATAAAGCCTTGCGATTAAAGGCCGGAGGCGTATGCGTTTCTCCACAGGTATACTGCACATGGACTGTACTGTTATTGCTCGCACATATAAACAACAGCAGGTATGAATAGTTTGACCATGACAACCGTGCCACTGCGAGAGGAAACAAAACATACTACATATTGACCTGCGTCTGCATACACTTGAAAGGCAATGCTTCACTAGTTCGCAGAGTACTTCGTTACGTTGTTTTCGACGTTTCCACGTTTGATGGCCGCACTGTACATCTGACGTCATTTAAACTCTGTGTGCAGCTAAACTGTATCGCATGCAAGTGCACATCCCTCCGGCCTTTATATTTGAGCTGCTCGAACGGTTATCATGGATTTATCTTTGGTGATAGACGCCTCTCAGATAACGCACTTATTACTCCACGTGGAATGAACATCCATCTGTCATTTGTGATTCCAGCCAATTCCATTGGCTGAAGTGATGCGTTCATTGGTGCTTAGCACACAACCGGGAGACCCGTCAGTGCCCCTCTCACTCTTACAAGAATAATCAGTGCGTTATCTGAGAGGTTTCTGTTAACAAAGATAAATCCATGGTAGCCGTTCCAGCAGCGCGACTATATTTATCTGTGATTAAGATATCTGGCAGGTGGACGGCGGCCAAAGCGTATGACCGTGCAAAGTATGGGGCAGGTCCTCAACAAAACGATACTGAGAGGACAGTTAGGCTTATACAGCGATGGGTACGATGACGTCAGGATGTAATAATATTTGGAGACGTTAGGGACCCCACCTATGTCCGATCCTTCCACCGCAGATCTTCTCGCCCTCAGTTTTCTTCGCTTTACCCCTAGTCGGGATGACTCAGGCAGTTTCGTCTGTGGCCCGCATTCGGAAGCCCGGGTACGATTCCTGTCGCCGACCTACATCACCCATGGATTCTTCGGGGATTTTCCGGGGTCACTAGGTGAATGCTGGATAGGTTAATTACATCTCCCGAATTTCCTGTCCCTCCATTTCATCACCATTATCATTTCATACCATCTTTCATTTGATGGCTCTTTCAGGGTAGAAGCGTCGGCGGGTGTCTCGGCGGTCCAGGGCAGTTACTGTAAAACTTCCTCCTCCGAGGACGGTCTCCGGGCCCGGTCTGATAGAGCCGTTTCCGGACCGCAGACTGTGAGCTGCCGGTTGTGCTGGCCAGCCGGGGAGTTTCCAACAGGTAAAGTGTAAGGATTCTGCTCTCTGCGTTGTCGTGGTTCCTTGGGACGGCCGCCCCCTGTCTCCTCTCTCTTCGTCCTTCCTCCCAGGAATGCCCGACTTGGGGCATAGGTACAATAGACCGGTCGTAGTGCGGAATCCCCTCCGTACCGTAATCCAATCCAAAGTCTGCTCTATTCCCCTCTTCTCATTTTATCTATAAAGAAACATTTGCTAAATCCATTTCTATAAATTGTTATCTCAATCATCACGAATTAAATGGAAGAAGAAGTTTTGTAGGAATGGTTATGTGAGTATAACATCAGTATTTTGTTTTTATTCTGCTTCCTTGATGTTTTGGTATATATTTTGTGATTCTGTGCACTACACAAAAGAGAGAAGGTCAGATTATTAATTAAAGTGAGGGTTGAGTAAAGGGCGTCTTGTGGCACATGCAGGTGATTAGGAAGATGGCGCCGTTGCCAGGAACGTTGTCAAGTTGCGACGGCGGCAACTGTCACTCGTAGCGAATTGCCTCCATTAGTCACGTTCCTCAGTATCCCCAGTGCAACTAGTTTTGATTAATGGCCACTTCTTTGCTGTTTGCTCTTTATTCCTCATCCAGAATTGCAGCTCTACTTCGTAAACAATTCCCAATTAAAACATCTCGTTTCCAACTTTCTTCAAAACATAAGTAGTATGTCGAAGCTGTGACAGTTACTTAAATTACCCAAAAAAAAGAGCTACATTCACACTATTTTGTTAACCTCTTTCTGCATTTACCTTCCTTCCAGAAACTAATCTTCAAAAAGCTATCATTTTTCCTAACACGTACAGCTTTACATTCCACCAAAAACTTTGATACCAAAATTTTACAGTAAGTAATGTTTTAAGGGTCCTGCGCCGTGGCCTAGCGGGCTAAGGCAGCATGCCTTGGTCCCTGGTCACGGGAAGCGGCCCGGGTTTGATCCCACCCACTGGGTGCGGATTTCCGGTCCCGGGTATAGGACCGGTGCCCACTCAGCATCGTGAGGAAAGTGAGGAGCTTACGCTAGGTAAGCGGCCCTGGTCACGACAACCAACGTTCTGGCTGGGGGATACCGAGATGCTGACCACGTCTCCTCCCCGTATCGGTTGGATGATAGCCCACCTCTGCCGTGGTGAGGCCGGCGTGGGCGTGAGGCCGGCGTGGGCGTGAGGCCGGCAGTCGGGTTGGTAGGCCTTTGCCC